>JAUEKW010178841.1:0-16411 GCA_032274785.1 Ajuga reptans | reverse complement strand
ACACGGAATTATGCACGTAAACATGGCAAAACCGACACTTAAAGCGTCCTAAAGTGCGTGCACGAACACGTGTACCAGCGTTGCACTTTTTTTTCCTTCGACCAAGGTTTATTTTTTCCACTGGATTTTGTTACTTGGCAAGGTTTTTAACGAAGCAACAAGTTATGCATCATTCACCATTTTGATTTAGCACAAGGGGGAGTGTTGAAAGAAAAACACATTAGTGTGCCTTCATCAAAAGTAACTGATGAGGAGCAATTTAGGCATTTCACTTTATTCTATGTATTCTAAAACCCAAGTTTGTAACTATATAAAGGGACCTTCTATGGAATAATAATATGCCGCTTTCACGCCTACTTTGTTTCTTCACTTCTTCTCTTTTATCAATATTTCCTACAACAGTAATGATACAACAGATTTACATGGAAATATGATCAAAACAAATATACACAATATATCCAAAGAATAAATTTATTTGGTCATATCTTCTAAATGAGTATCTCTAAAATATTCCATGTTACCCCCAAGCGATGTGTAGAATTGTGATCGACACGAAGCTTGGAACATAGGAATTTGAATGTGGGACACAATAAATTCTTAGTGAAGACATCCACCAATTGTAGATCTGAAGGCACAAATCAAGTGCCAAGATGCCGACAAAGTGACAATTAATGTCGAACAACCGTCTTCACAATCTTGTGCACATCAAAGAACTAAGACAAACCAATAAAGGAAGGCAACATACCGATTGATGATATAAATCCCTTTAAAGAAATCATGTTTAATCCTTCTTGTATTTTTATCGGAGGTGTAACATTTTAAGTATAAAATTATCAATAATATAAAATATTTATGAAAATGCTAATAAATTTTAAAAATTTACCATAACTTTATAAATAATTATGGTAATTTAATATAAACTTGAGAAATAGACATACAAATTATGATTATATTTTAATTATTAGTTTTGTTGGTTAAATTATGATTTTTTATTATTATTGAATTTATGTTCTATATTTTTATTTTTTATTCTTAGGATTTATTTTTGTATGTAATTCATTGTATTTTTTGAATGTGTTTCTAGTTTTATGAAATTATTTTATATTTCAAAATAAACATTTTTCTGTTTCTTTTCATTTTTATAATTTATTTTTAATTTTATAATATTTCTAATTTTCCAATAGAATATTCGTAATTTGTCATATTTGATAGTTATTTTAGTAGAAATATATTTAATTTTCTGTATTTTGGCTAAAAAAATTCAGAATTCTATTTGTTACTTATAAAAAATAATTCAAAGAAATTTCTAACTTTAATTTTAATTACCACTACAAGAAAAGCATGGCACAAAATTCCCACCAAGAAGTAACTTTTGTTAATAAAAAAAAAGAAAAAAAAAAAGGAAAGGAGAAAAAGCCCTCTCACTCACTAGAACTTGGAAGAATCTCCATCAAACCCTACCCCTCCCTTTCCCCTTCGTTGATTGCTGCCGTCGCCGCCGCTTCTTGTCCGTCGCCGCCGCCGCCGCCGCTCCTTTGTCGATTGTCGGTCGTCGTGCCCGTCGTTGCTCCTTGTTCAATTAACAGTTTAGTTATCTCGCTCTCTCTCCCTTCCTCTCTCTCTGTTTCAACGGCACACGTTTCTTGACCGTAGTCGTCGCTCCAATCATCAGGTAATTTGATTTTTCGTTTTGCCACTTTACCATTGCGAAACTGAACCCTAAACCTTCTTCCTCTGTAGCGCTCGCCGGATAAGCGCGTCGTCGGATTAGATCTTCCTTCAAAGGCACCGTTGACGTTACCAATAGCTACGCAGGTTTTTTTTGTCAGATCTGCTTTTCATTAATTTCTATAATTTGAGGATATTTTTATTGTTTTAATGCTTCTTAGGAACCGAAATCGGGCGACGAGCTTTGCTTGTCAAGAATTAGCTTTTTTTTTAAGCTTTTCCTTGATAGATTTAGGTGTCTAAATCTATAAAATTATTACTACAGTACATTTAGTGAGATCTATGATGGTTACTTCAAACTTTCTGAGTACATAAAACCTCTCTTTAAGGTATTTTGGGGAACTTTTCAGACTGGCTGTACTTTTTTTTGTATGCACATTTTCTCCCTTTTTTATTATATACTCCATCTGAAAATGGGATTGAATTTGATATATCACTTTTACATAAAGGGTTCTTTAGGAATGAAGTCAATCTTTAACCTGTAATTGGAAAACCTAAATGTCAAATAAGATGTCATTGAATTAATAGATAATTTTTAAGTAGAGAAGGCATCTGTATATTGTCTTTCTTCATTTCTGCGGCTGTTTTCCCAATGAGTACATGGCATTCCTTATCTCAATGCATAAATCTTGTTTTTCTGTTCTCAACTACTCTGACCTTGTTTTCGTACAAAACATGATAGACTACATTAGGGAAAAATAAGATAGTGAGATGCAAATGATAAAATACACAAAGCTGATATGATATGAATTGCTTATCTGGTATAAAGCAGGTGCGAATCGAATGTAGATGCATGCCCAAAAGGAATGTTGATGGGTTAAAAAATTTCATCAAGTTGAAAAGTGTGAATTGCCTGATGCAGTTATGTTGTAGGAAAGTGATACGATAGCATCGGACATGAGAGAGAAGGTTGTGTGTGAAAACTGCTTTTTTTTTCTTTTGTAACAAAGGAAGAGAAATAAGAACGCAAGTCGTGGGTTTCAAATTTAAAATTTGTAGACGTGGGATGAAGAGGAAGTTATAATGCGGTAGTTTTACATGCAAGACTGAGTGGGAACGGGTTTTTTTCCCTGAAATGAAGCGGAGAAAAAAAAAAGTAATTTACGGAAATTTACAGGAAGCCGACACGGGGCGAGCGCTAAAAGGGGGGGGGGGGGTTAAATTAGATATCAGGTTGACACGTGTGTGGGGAGATTTTTGTTTGATTGTATAGGAGGATTTTATTTTTTTATATTTCTTAATTTCCTAATTTGCTTTAGATTTTTCAATAATGAATTAAATTGTTTATCGTTTCTATCTTTGATTATATATATATTTTTTATATCTTTAAAGAATACTCATAACTGCTTTATGGAAAATGATTACAGGTTTTGATGATTCCTAAAGTTGTCGATTTCAAGCTTTCCCAGAACCGTAATAAGGAATTTCTTAGAAGCATGGGTGACATATAGAGGGTAAGATTTCTAAAATTTATTACCAAATGCAACCAATATAACATTAAATCGAACTACCATATAACAGATAAGTTTTTAATCTGATAACAATGACGATCAATTATGACCACATGATGCAGTAAACGTTTAAATGGCAAACCTGTGATGTTAATGTTTTCTGTATCATTAATTAATGTAGGAGAGTTGATTTTGAAGATGTCGATGGTTGTATCATTGTATGCTGATTATCTCTATTGTCGTTCGAGTATTGTGAAACCGAATTGTAGAAATATAAAACTGCATTTGAAAACTGATAAAATGTGATGGTTTTCCAGTGTAATATCTGTAACGTAAACAGTTACTTTCTGCTGTTTTGTGATGAAACTTGTAAATGAATATTAATTTTTGTATGGTTACCTTGTGGAAAACGTGTAGCAGTTTTTTTTTTAATTTTAAAAATTTTGAATTTTTTAAAATTTGTTAATGTATTTTATTGGCAAATATGTTTTTTCTTTATAATATAATAAACTTTATGAGTATTTAAGAAATATGTAATACCTTGTATATTTTAAATTTTTTTTATATAACAACTTAAAAAAAAAAAAAATAATACTAAAAATTTGAGTTGGTTGACTTCTACTTGTTTATTTGATTTCATAAAATAGTTTGCATATTACATTACGGCTGTGTTTGCTTGGGTTTAGCACAGCAGGTTTCCTTCAGTCAACAGTGTCTCAGCAGCCTTCAAACCCAGCTGGTCAACAGTGCCTCTACTCTACTTTTTCTCAGCTGGTTTCCTTCAGTCAACAGTGCCTCAGCAGCCTTCAAACCCAAGCAAACACAGCCTACATTTATATTTATATAGATTTAAAATAATATTTTGTTTCATATGTGTAGTTTGTGTAATATTTGAGTGGATTGACTTCTACTTGTTTGTTTTATTTCATAAAATATTTTGCATATTCATTACATTTCTATTACTATTTCTACTGTTCATCGGGTATTCTTATTACTATTTATCCTAATACAAAAGAAATCCTAATATTTTAAGAATCTGTCAATGGTTAAGATATAACTATTATTTCTATGGTTTTGTCTATTTTAATCATCTTACTTTAATTCTTTTATTTTAGCTATACTTCAATTTAGTGAAAATGCCATGATTGGAAATTTGTGGGCTAGATTGAGAAGATTGAACTCATTTATTGCTGACTACTGGGGTATTTAGTATTGGTCTGTGTTCTGAGAAAATGTGGGATGCGAATAGTCTGCGCCATAACTTTTTCATTTCTAATTAATTTTTTAACCAATAAGATATCAAATTAATCTTCCTTTCAACATACCTAATTGACATCTATATTGCATATATTAAAACAATAATATTAGATTAAAAAATAAAATTGTTTATTTAGTTATTATTTGGATTAGATTTAAATTTTGATGGTAGGTTGACTATTTATATTGAGTTTGAGTTGTAAGGGAAAATATATTTCTTATAATAAGATTGTTGAATAATTTTAATTTTTTCAATTCAATTAATAAGTTTAATTTATGTGATTTTTAATCTTAATTTTATAAAAAAACTGTAGGTTATACTAATATAAGTAGAAACGCGATAAATTATAAAAAAATCGTTAACTAATATTTTCATAAAATATGGAATATTAAATAATAAAAACAACTAATTTTCTAATAAGATGATTCACGCTATTTTTTATTTGCTATTTTATATTAATCTTTCTTTCATGAGTTGTGTTATTTGAATATTTGTAATTAACTGAATCGTGTAGTTGCTCATATTTGATTGTTGCATATTGCTGAAATAATTAGATTCTAATAAGTTAATTCACTTTTGCTGGATTTTGTTATGAATTTCAAGGCCTAGTGTTTTTCATCTTATTCTTGTATTTGTTTGTTTCTGCAGTGAGATCTGTTACAGGCAATTGTTGATTTATTCATATTATTGTTGTTGATAGGAGAGACAGAGTTAGAGGGGCAGTACTTCGGTGAAGGTTTTGATGCGTTGGCGTGGTTTGAGAGATCTTGTTTTCGGGTTCGGGTTTGCAAATGGCCAATCATGGCTCCAAGTTTGTATCTGTGAATCTGAACAAGTCTTATGGGCAGCAACATCATCCTTCTTATTATTCGCAGTTTAATGGAAGTGGCGGCTCTTATGGGCAGGCTGCAGCTGTTGGGCGGGGTCGGCCAGGGAGTGCAGGTGGTGCGGGAATGTTGGTCTTGTCTCGAAATCGAGGTATTGTACAGAAGGTTGCTCCAAAACTATCTGTTCCTCCCCCTTTGAATCTGCCGTCATTGAGGAAAGAACATGAGAAATTTGATATGTCGGGCCCTGGCGGGCCTGGTTCCAGTGCTGGTACTGGGAGTGGACAAAGACCTACTTCATCTGGCTTGGGATGGATGAAACCTGTCGCAGCTGCCACTACATTGCCGGAAAAGAGTGAGAGTGGCGTGGAATCTCCTGGGGTTGACGGAATGAATGATACAGCTGGGGCAACTAGAGGAACTGGTTCTTATATGCCACCTTCTGCTCGTTCTACTGGGGTTGGACTTTTTAGCCCGGCTTCTGCATCTCGAGATTTTCTACCATCTGCAGAGAAAGCCATGCTTTTGAGAGGCGAAGATTTTCCATCACTGCAGGCTGCAAGGCCTGCCTCATCTGGGACATCACAGAAGCAGAGGGATGGTTTAAGTCAGAAGCAGAAGCAGGCTGTACATGATGACTTGACCCAGGATAAGGAGGACAACTATCATTTGGGTCCAATGGCGGATGCACATCCACTGGGGCAGTCCTTGGGGCATACTGGTGGAAAACGTACAGTGGAAAATGGTAGTATGGTCCCTGGAAGGATTGGTAGACGAATGGATGATCAAACTCAGAAGCATGATGATGTTTTTCCTGATCCTCTGCCACTGGTTCACATGAATCCAAGGTCTGATTGGGCAGATGATGAGCGTGACACAGGTCATGGATTTGTGGAGCGGAGAAGAGATTCTGGATACTCAAACAGTGAAAGTTATTGGGACAGAGATTTTGACTTGCCCAGGCACAGTGTTTTATCTAAGAAATCGGCATCGAATCAGTATGAGAGACGGGGTCAACGAGACAATGAAACTGGGAAGAATTTTTCCAGTGAAGTCCTTAAGATGGACCCTTATAACAAAGATGCAAGAGTACCTAGTCGGGAAGGTAAGGAAGTGGACAGTTGGAGAACTTCACCGCTTTCTAAAGACGGGTTTAGCTATCAGGAAATGGGAAATTATAGAGTTGATGTTGGTGCAAGAATGGCCAACAATAATAACTTGTTAAAGGAGAACAAATACGTCCCACCTCGTCATGGAGATACTGTTCAAGATAGCAGGACCATGCTTAACAGGGATTCTACATTTGGGAGGAGGTATAATCAGAGTAGTACATTATCGAAACCATCTCTTGCTTCTAGTGGGAGAAGGTCTCCTCTAATGGACCCCATACTGACAATGGGTCGGGATAAACGGTTTTCAAATAATGACAAACCGTTCTCAGAGGATCCTTTCTTGAGAGACTTTGGTTCTGCAGGATTTGATGAAAGGGATATTTTCTCAGATGGTCTTGTTGGGGTAATTAAGAGGAAAAAAGATGCTGCCAAATCAACTGATTTTCACGATCCTGTTCGGGAATCTTTTGAGGCAGAACTTGAAAGAGTCCAGAAAATACAAGAGCTTGAGAGACAGAGGATCATTGAAGAACAAGAAAGCGCGTTAGCGCAAGTGAGAAGGGAGGAGGAGGAAAGACAGAGAAGAATTAGGGAAGAGGAGGAGAGGCGGCGAAGGCTGGAAGAAGAAGCCCGTGAAGCTGCATGGAGGGCGGAACAGGAGCAACTTGAAGCTATTCAAAAAGCTGAAGAACAGAGAATTGCAAGAGAAGAAGAGAAGAAAAGGATGCAGTTGGAAGAGGAGAGGAGGAAGGAGGCTGCCAAACTGAAGCTTCAGGAACTGGAAGCTAGGATGGCCAAGAGGCAGGCTGAAGTTGCCAAGAATGATACTTCGACGTCTAACACAGTTTTGGATGAGTTGGAAGCAGCTCCGAGGGAAAACAATACAATTGGGAGTGTAGAATTGGAGTCCTGGGAAGATGGCGAGAGAATGTTGGAAAATGTGATGACTTCAGGTTCATTTGAGTCCTATTCTAATAGACCTGCTGAGATGGGCTCAAGGCCTTACCCTCCTAGGGAAAGTTCCTCAAGCTCTCTTGACAGGGGGAAATCTATTAATTCTTGGAAAAGGGATGTGATGGAAAATGTTGTTAGCTTCCATTCACAACTACCAGAACAGGAGATTGGTCATTACAGTCCATCACGAGAGGCAATTGGTGGTGGCAGAGCCGGTCAACGCAAAGATTTGCATGGAGGAGATGGATACATGCCTTCGAGGGCATACATGAAAGCTGGAGTTCTAGAGCCTTACTCAGATGAATTTGGATATCAAAAAGACCAACGATGGAATCTTTCTGAAAATTCAGACTCTTATGGAAAGTTTAGAGAGATGGATTCAGAATTTCATGATATTACAGATAAATATGGTGATAGTGGTTGGGGGATGGGCCGTACTCGTAGTGGTGCACGTCCTCCTTATCATGAGCGGTTGTATCCTAATTCTGAGGCAAATGAGAATCCTTATGGGAGGTCAAGGTATCCCACGAGACAGCCTCGTGTTCTCCCTCCTCCACTTGCTTCAGCTCAAAGAACAAATTTTAGAGGAGTTGGTGAACGCTATAGACCTTCAGCTTTTCTAGATAATGACATTCATTATACTCAGGCAACAAGGACCGAATCAGCACGGCAGACAGATTATTATGGTAGTAATCATGGAGGTCTTGAGCCATCTGAGATTTTTGAACTGCTGCAAGAAAGTAATCTTTCTGAAGACCAGAAATTGAACAATGGATCAAGGTGCGAGTCACAATCTTCACTATCTGTTTCTAGCCCCCCAACTTCTCCACCTCATCTATCCCATGATGAGTTGGATGAATCTGGAGATACTCCCATGGCATCAGCTGTAGCAGAAGGGAAAATAAATCTACTGACTGAGATTGGATCTGTTGCCCACAACGGTAATTCAGGAAATGGTACAATAACAATTGTAACTGATTCTGTTTCTGCCATTGAAGATGAAGAATGGGTACTTGAAAATGATGATGTGATGCAGCAACAAGAAGAATATGATGAGGATGAAGATGGTTACAGAGAAGAGGATGAAGTCTGTGAAAGGGATGATGAGAATGATGAGCTGAATCGGAAGTTTGATAGACTGGAACTTAAGGAATGCGAGTCACCTAATGCGATGGACAATGTGGTCTTAGGTTTCGATGAGGGTGTTGAAGTTGTAATACCAAGTGATGATACTAAGGAAAAAATTGGGAATCAAGAAAGATCATTTGGTATTTCTGACGGTTCAGTTGGTATCATAGAAGAAAGAGGGGTTGTTGATGGATTTCCTTCCGATGAACAAAATCTTCTGACAACAAATGATTCTCATGGTATGAGTGCTGATAGCTCCTCTGGAAAGGTACCAGAAAAGTTAGTATTGCAAGATTCTATTGGTCAACATGTTGCCACTCCCTATTCAGAAGCAAAAGCAGATCGTGTAGATGGTTCTGATTCCTCTGATATTACTTGTAAAGCTACTCAGATAACCGTCTCTGCCTCATTGCGTGATGTTACATCTGCCCCTAATCAAACTATTAATTTGCCGCCTTCATCTTCTTCTGGAAGTCAGGGTGATTTATCTATCAAGCTTCAGTTTGGGCTGTTTTCTGGTCCTTCTTTGATACCATCTCCAGTGCCTGCTATACAGATTGGTTCCATTCAGATGCCTCTGCACATCCATCCTCCTGTTGGTCCATCCATTACTCACATGCATTCATCACAGCCTCCCATGTTCCAATTTGGTCAGCTACATTACACATCTCCAATCTCACCGGGAATTTTGCCAATGGGCCCTCAATCAATGTCTTTTGTTCAGCCCAACATGTTGGGTCATTTTAATCTGAATCAGAATGCTGGAGGCATTGGGACTAATGAACATTCTCGAGATGCTTCCAGACAGAATGTGAAAAAGGACGAGGAGCCATCTGTTTCGAAAAATAATCAGCCAAGTATTGTTTCTACATCACCTGAGCAAACTAATGAGAGACTTCCCCTGGGTCTCAATACAGTTCCGAAGGCACACAGTCATGACAAAAAATCTGCTGTTGAATCATCTTCTTTTGGGGTCTCTAGGCCTCGTGATGAGAAATTGAAGTCAGACTCAGGCTCCCAACCAGTAGAGAAAGGACGACAACATGCAGCTTCAAAGAGTTATTTGCCAGCATCAAAGCCAAGGGGATTTGATAGTCAGTCACAGCATATACAACCAATGATACAGTCTGTTTATGGTGAGAAGAACTCTGCTGGACTAAGGGGACCAGGTCCGTCATCATCTGCTAGGGGGAGAAGATTTGCTTATGCAGTTAAAAACCCTAACACAAGATCATTCATCCAGGAACATGATATGCTGCCAGGTTCAAATGGGTTTCAGAGAAGACCTCGACGTACTGTCCAACGGACTGAATTTCGGGTTCGTCAGAATAATGACAGGAGATCAGCACCTATACTGGTTTCTTCTGGTACTGCAGGCTTAGATGTTAAATCCACTTACTCGGGGAAGGCTGTGGGAGTTTCTACCAGAAGTGGCTTCAAGAGAAATACGATTTCTAATAGAACTCATAAATCTGGAACTACAATCTGTCAACATGTGAAACCTTTAGATGATGCAGAAAAAGAAACAGGAAAAATTTTATCAGTCAGTAGTCAGAGTAACTCAAACCCTGGTGAAGCAAGTTTGAGGAGAAATGTTTCTGAGGAGGATGTAGATGCTCCTTTACAGAGCGGTGTTGTGCGTGTATTTAAACAATCCGGTATTGAAGCCCCCAGTGATGAGGATGATTTCATTGAAGTCAGATCCAAAAGGCAAATGCTGAATGATCGACGTGAACAGAGGGAAAAGGAAATCAAGGCAAAAGCACGCACCATAAAGGTAAAGCTTATAATATATATATATGTGTATATATATATATATGTATATATATATATTCTAAGTACATATTTGTTAAGTTTTCATTTATATTTCCCATTTGTCAAGTCCAAATTACCTTTCTCCTCTGAATCATGTCAGCCACCACGCAAGCCACGTGTTGCCAGACAAAGGGATGTAGTCTCGAGAAGCCAAGCGAAAAACTTTATTCCATTGGTCAGTGAAGAAGCGGTCGTCCTGCAGTTGAATTTTTCTGCATCTGAGGGCCCTCACTTTGCTAGTGGAGTGTCAACAGGATTTACTAGTGCAGCCTCCCAGGCTCCAATTGGCACTCCTGGCAATTCTGAAACACAGGCTATCAAGTACATCTTTCTTTATCAAAACTTTACTTTTATTTTTTTAATTAATGTTACTTAATGAAAGTAGCTTATATATTCTCCAACATTTTCTTGTTTCAGCAGGACTTCCCCACCAGGCTCCCTAGCTGTTGTTTCTGCGGGCGGAACAGAACGTGAGCCTGGCTTAATGTTTGACAGCAAAAATCAGGTAATTAATCACGCTAAACTGTTCTTGACTACTAGGGATCTTTTCGGGATTGATCACTGGTCTATGTTTGAGCTTGTGTTGGTAACTATTTAGGTTAGTCATTAGTGGTTACTTTTCTTCTGGATAGTAGAGTATCTTAGAAATACTCTAAGATGAGTTCCAGCATTAGTGATTTTGTTTTGTTAGTTTTTAAGATGAATCATATGAAAAATTCTCTTTTGAACTGTTTGAAAGTCCCAATTCAACATAAGGCATCATACTATCACTATGGGAGCCATGTTTTTATGTATGTCTTTTTGCTTCTCGATTTTTTAGCTGGAGTTCTCTGTTGTGCTAGTATTGATTAGTGAATGAAGGATTGAGTGACCAACTTTGACATTGATTACTGGACACAGCTGCCTCGTTATTTGGTGCTCAAAGGATGGGTTGTTCCTTGTTATAAAATGTCAACATGTCCCAGTTTGACATCATGTAACCGATACTTAATAGACCTATAAAGGATCTGTTTTCCATTCTTTTCAGATGCTTATAAATTTTAAAAAGTTTAATTTACTCAACTATATTTTTTTTATTGAAAAAACTATGTTGATAAATTCATTTTCTGGCAGGTTATGTCTTTAAGCCAGACACAGATTGACGAGGCTATGAAACCTGCTCGGTATGATTCTCACATTTCAGCCGTTGGAGGTCATTCCAACACAGTTACTGATCCTGTCTTGCCTGGATCATCCAAATTGATAAAGGATAAAACCTTTTCATCTGCTACAAGCCCGATCAATTCGCTACTTGCCGGAGAGAAAATTCAATTTGGTATATCATGTCACAATAACCTTGTTTTTGCTGATACAAGTATCTTCTCTCTCAAATTCACATTTTCTGTTTGTTAGGTGCCGTTACATCTCCAACAGTCCTTCCGCCCAGTAGTCATGTTGTATCTCATGGAATTGGTGCTCCAGGTTCCAACCGACACGATATGCATTTTCCTGTATCTGAGAAAGACAACTCTCTATTCTTTGGAAAAGAGAAGCACCTGAGTGACCCTTGTGTTCCCCTACATGATTGTGAGGCTGAAGCAGAAGCAGCTGCTTCTGCTGTTGCTGTTGCAGCCATAAGCAGCGATGAAATAGTTGGCAATGGCTTGGGCTCAGTTAATGATACCAAAAGTTTTGCAGGTGCTGATATTGAAGACATAACAACAGGTACCACTGTAGTCTGACTGACTTGAGAGGGAAATATTTTGGGGTTTTGCATTCTTGAATCTGATGGATTGTCCTTTTTTGCAGGTGTGGTAGGGGACCAGCACATGGTAAGGCGGCAATCACAGGGTGAGGAGTTGAGTGTTTCTCTTCCAGCAGATCTATCTATTGAGACAACACCAATATCTTTATGGCCACCATTGCCAAGTCCTCAAAGTTCTTCGAACCAGATGCTTTCTCATTTTCCCCCGGGCCCACCTTCTCACTTCCCCTTCTATGAGATGAACCCGTTGTTGGGAGGTCCAATTTATGCATACAATCCCCATGAAGAATCTTCTGGAACACACCCACAACCCCCCAAGACTACATCGTCCAGTTCTGGACCTCTTGGTAACTGGCAGCAATGCCATTCTGGTGTGGATTCATTTTATGGTCCTCCAGCTGGATATTCTCGTCCATTCATTGGTCCACCTGGAGGCATTCCTGGAGTACAGGGACCTCCACATATGGTTGTCTATAATCATTTTGCTCCAGTTGGACAATATGGTCAAGTTGGTTTGAGTTTTATGAGTACGTATATCCCCTCTGGAAAGCAAGCTGATTGGAAGAGTAATACGGCACCCAACCCCATGCATATTGTTGAGGGAGATGTTAATGCAAATATGACTAGTGTTCAACGAAGTGCTCCAATGACGGCTCCGATACATCATCTAGCGCCTGGTTCTCCACTCTTGCCTATGCCATCCTCACTGCCCATGTTTGATGTATCACCATTCCAGGTAAAAGCCTCTTGCGTAATCCCTCATTTTGCATGATAAAGTACATCTATTATGTGGGAACAACTGAAATTTTTCGCAAGTTGCTTGCATATTATTGTTTGTCTGCCAATTGGTGAATAATTTAGAGGTGCAAGCTTATTGTGAGATATTTTCATTTTTTCCGTGAACCACTCATTATAGATATATGTGTTGGTTGAATATCTTGCCCCATTTCTTAAAAAAGTGGGACCCTTCTTTTTCAGGCTGCCTCTGATTTGCCTATCCAAGCTCGATGGGGTCATATTCCTGCTTCTCCAATTCATTCTGTCCCAGTCTCTCGACCGTTGCAGCCGCAAGTAGAAGGTGCATTGCCTTCTCAAGCCAACCATGGACGTCCAGTCGACCAATCATTATCTGCGAATAGGTTCACAGAGTCTCGCCCTCCAAAACCATCCGATAACACCCCATCTTTCACTGTAGCTTCAGATGCGAATGTCGCCCCATTTCCTACTGAATTAGAGCTAGTAGATTCATTGAGATCGACAACACCTTCATCTGGGCCTGCAAGTGCAAATGCTGAATCTGGCAAGAATACCGAGAGTGCTAATCACCCGAGTACAAGTTCTGTGAAGAGTCAGTTCTCTAAGAGGAATCTGTCAACTCAACAGGGGAATAATACTGGCATTTATTATCAAAGAGGGGGGCCGTCTCAGAGGAACAACACAGGAAATGAATTGCCTCATCATCGTAGGATGGGCTTTCATGGAAGGAACCAGTCCTCTGGTGTGGATAAAGTGTTTCCTGGTTCAAAGATGAAACAGATTTATGTGGCTAAGCAGACCACTGGTGGAAGTTCCTCTACGTAGTTTGTTTTCTTTGACAATAACACCTGGCTTTGGTACTCTCCCCCTGCAGTTTTGGAACTTTGTCTAGATTGCGTATTTATACCCTTCTGAAAACTGTTTATTGTGTATGTCTGTAAGTCCTGCCGCATGCTGTTGCAAAAGAAGTTGGTTTAAGGAATGAATGACACCCCTAAAGTGGTGTTTGTTTCACTACAGGATGATGACTTTTTATGCTTTTTTTGTTAACTACTTGATTTGATGTGTTGAAGAGTAAGGTTTTTTAAGGTAGTAGATGATTAGTATTAATTTTGTTTCGATTAATGATTTTGAGTAGTAGGATCAAATGTGGAGAAGCTGTTCAATGAGTGTGAGTGGGTTATTCATGTCCAATATTCTGGGACAAATGCCATATTTCTCAATGTTACATTTTTGTCCTTCAAGATTTTATACCGCTGATTGCATGGTAGAGGTTCTTTTTCTGTCATATTTCCTTTTCCTTTTTGTTTACCTTTTTAATTGTGGTGAATACTGAAGCATATGTTTGTTTATAGTTGGAGGGTTGTAAGGCAAACCTGTCCATAGAAATCTTAGGACTGTATCTGTCATAATTTTGTGTTTGTTTTGTGACGGAATACGGTAGCATTTGTAAAATAAAGTTATTAAAAAAAGATTAGATTTTTATTTATTTATTATTTATTTTTAGTTTTTATTGAAGTGATTAGATTATTGAAGCAGAGAGAGGAGGAAAAAAAGAGTAGGTGTAGTAGCTTTTTTGGGACAGGTTACTAAAACATGAATTAGATTGGTAACATCTACATCCTTGTGGGCCGATTTATGAATAAACAATAGGTCAAATTATTTCCTTTAATCATTGTACAACAATAATATAAAAACTTCGCAGACAAAGTAGTACCAGCATATGTCGCTTTTTAAACTCCCTAAAGAGATGAAGATTTTAGAAAAATTACTTTACAATATGTATTATGTTAAAAATTATATTGCACTTTGGGCTTATCTTGCTTAAGCAGGTTTGTACCAAGAAGCTATGTTATTTTGTATAAATGGGCCCTCGGCCCAATCCTATTGTTAAACTTTTTATACATATTTTATAAGAAGCTCAAATATTATACTTCCTCCGTCCCATAAAAAGAGTAATATTTAAAAAATTTATAACTTTTTATTTTTAATAAATTTGATAAATGTACAACTCTATTAATACGCACTTAACACATTTTTTTTATTTGATTATTCAATCATATCTAACTAATTTGTAAGTTTAAAATTTTAATTTTTACTTGAATTAGTAAAACGAGCCATTGATTTTTGAAACTTGACTTTTATTTTGGGACAATAAATTTTTTTCAAATATAACTCTTTTGATGGGAGGGAGAAAATCGTTGCTATTAAATTAAATTTCACACTAAGTAGAGGGCTTAGTTTTAGGCTCAACAGTTATATATTTTATTGTATTTAGCCAATTATATTTTTATTCATATACAAATTTTCTACATTATCATATATATTGTTTAATTTTTTTTAAGTACCAGCAATTTTAATATACATAAATAAACGAATAAAATAATAATTTAAACACAAAAAAACAGTAGAACTTTATGATGTTTCCATGTAATAATTATTTTCTTTTTGTTAGGTGACATTAAATTTCATATTCTTTTAGAAAATAATTGTATGTTGCTTTCTCTAGGGTGACAAATTGAGATGGGCTTAAAGTTATGATTTGCGACGACAAAAAGAAATACGTCAATATAACAATGAATGTTGTATATAAAGAAGTTTTAGAAATTTGTAGTTTAGTTAGATAACACTCATTTACGTACGTTAGTTTGTATTTGCTTTGTACTTATAATTTTTTTCCGTATCATTATCGCATTCTTATTTTATACTTATTACTATTTGTCATTTTCATATTTTTTATTGTTTTATATTTACAACTTAAAAAAAACTTACCCGTGCATAGTACGGGTATACAATATTTTATCAACTAACTAGATTTAGTAACCGAATTTTGATCTATAAAATGATATTGGAGCATGAATTGCCTACATACTTGGAGACTAACAGTCCAGTATATAATATTCGTCGGAAAATTTACTTTTTTAGTCCTATAATTTAGGGCAAGTGTAAAAAAATAATTTCATTTATAGTCCTGTAACTTATGGCGAGTCCAAAAAACCTCATGTATGTTGGGAAATGTCAATTTTAATTATGCATGTTACGTGATTATCCAATTTAAGAACATTTTTCGCCGAAAATTACTAAACTCACCCAAATCCCTCACCTGATGTGTAAATTTTAATTTCAATTTTTTTCTTCACTAAAACATATTATGTGTTATGCTACTACATAGGTAGGGTTTGCAACGTCTGCAGTGAACGAACGAAAAGCCTCAATTTGAGAGCACGCATGCTTGTCACGTGACGAATTTCGGTAAAAAATATCATCAAATTAGATAATCACATAACATGTAGGACTAAATTTAAAATTTTCCAACGTACAAGACTTTTTTAGACTCGCCATGAATTAAAGGAGTAAAAATGAAGAAAAAAAATCAATATTCATTGGTTAATTGGTCAATTGGACATTAATAATGTAATAAGTGTATATGCCTTTTTCAATTATGATTTTATCTTTATTTCGTTATTTAATACTCTCTATGTCCCATAAAAAGAGTCTTGTTTACTTTTTATTTTTGGTCAATCTAACTTATTTATAAAAGAAGAATCGTTGAAAAAAGTCTTCTGCTTATGTGTCATTTTCTGAGTTTTTTGAATTATTTTTAAATTATAATTGATCTTTTGGCTGAAAGAAAAAGA
>JAUEKW010178623.1:0-16420 GCA_032274785.1 Ajuga reptans | reverse complement strand
AAATTTCTTTGTTCTCTGGAATCATATCAAACTTCGGAGCGTCCTCCAGTAATGATTCATGGACATAGTTAATCAGATATAATTTTGTGAGAGTAAATCTTCTCATTGATGATTAAATTAAGTTGTGCCATACCTACCACATTCCTTGGGCAGGTATTTATCGAACCACATGGCGTCCCCCATTTCCTTTTGAGAGTCACGACCTCAACCACACCTCCACTAAGTATGGTTGCAACACCTTTATCTGCGATGTTGTGCCCCTAAAATAAGACTTTTAACCTTACAGGCATATTTCCAGCTGGTATATATCATCTTGTCACTTAAGCAATTTTGACAAATGCATTAGCAAAAAAATCCTCTATACTTCGAAGATCGAAAAATCATCTTACTTCACTTTTACATTATAAAGTGTGAGGATACTAGTGAGACATACTGGGAAACACTTCCTATCGTTCCCTTAGAAAATTATTTTTCTTATCTCCCCCTAACGACGGGAAGACAGTCTCATTAAAGTGACAATCTGCAAATCTTGCGGTAAAAATATCTCGCCTGTCAAAGGTTTCAAATAGCGGGTAATAATTGAAAATCCATATCCAACATAATACTTTATCGTCTTTAAAGACCCATTTTGGCGCGCTGTGGGGGCACAATAGACACATATACTGCGTAACCAAATATGCGTAAATGTAAAAAAATATCAGGCTAAATCCAGTTACCAAGTGGTACGCATAATTAATGATTAGCAGTGGGTCTGAGACGAATAAAGTAAAGTTGCAGCGATATTGCATAACTCCATGTCAGATAGGCATTTTAGTGCGTATTTTCAATGCCCTAACCCCAATCTATGTCCTTTTAATGGTGGCTTATCTGAGACTTTTTTTGTGTATGCACATGGGTTAAAGAATGATCTACATTGATCTTGATAAATATGCAATAATCATCAAATTCTTTTGATGGAAACTCTCTAGCGTTAACAAGTCTTATAAACTTTATGGAGTGAGGGTGGCGAGCCCTTAGATGATCTTTCCTAGGAGTTTTTCAAATGCAAAATTTGTTGTGGATAATAATATGATAATCAGTTAGTGTGTCAAAGCATTTACCAGAACCATAGATACTTCAATGGCCCGCGTTCTGGTTTGATAGGTCCACATATATTATATTATGTTCTTTTGTAAGAATGGAATGACTTGCTTATATATTTGGCATATGAAGGTCTCGATCCTACTTTTTACTAAATAATAGGCTTGGTTGTACGAGTGATGTGCCTTTAAAATAGTTAATGAGACAGAGTGAGATGTTGGTCGTGCTTCTAGTGCTTTAGAAAGCATTGACTGCTTTATAATAGAATTAGTACTGACACTGTGCAGCGTATCAGATTTTCATCCCTTTTTGTGTTTCACTCAAAATAAAGAATGTCCATATAATTTCTTAAATACAGATCATCTTGTCATTACTTGGATGTCTAAAGTTGTTGTACCAAAGCCTGTATGAGTCAGTATTCCAAAGTCCATTGTTGGTAACATATAAGTCTGTGTCCCAAAGTCCATTGTGGGTAACGACATTTGATCCAACGATCAGAGTAATAGTGGAGTACATACCACTAGATTGACTCATTAATTTCTCTAAGATGTGCTTCCTTCCACATTCATTAGAAGCATAATAATATATTTAATTCCATTCTCACAATTAATATCTAAATGATAATATTTGACACAAATATCTTTACTTGACAATATTCAGGTAGCTCTTGGTGCATACAGAACTTTTGTGACTTTAATCATTATGTCATTAAACATCTAGAATTCTTTTAGTACTTTTGATGTATTGATGTTCTAATCATTATAAACATTATGCAGTGGTGCAATAAGTCTTTATTCTTTGGACTTCTTATATCTCTTATAGTTAACTACTATAGCAGTTTTCATACAAAAGTGGTGGTATTGTCACGTTTGTAGTAAAATTCATTGCCAACTCTTTCTCATTTTTTAGAGGGTCCTAAGCTATATTTTACACCTTGGTGTCATAACCACCGTGTCCTTTTAGGGTAGGCACATTGGAAGAGTCTCTAGGACCCCTACGTCCCTTGTGTTGTGGTATATCATTACTATGTTTGTAGGGATAACCTATCTCGGCCCTTTGCTTTGGGGTTATTTCCACTATTTGGTTTACCACAGTTAGGCTAGGGAATTTTTTTTATCCCAACATGTTTGGTATTATTTTTCAAAAGAAACTGATTGTGCCTCGCAACTACTTGCATCGGTTGATTAGCTTATTCGATATTGCAATTATTTTATTGACATACCCTGACTTGCCTATACTTATTCACTAGTATAGAAGTTGAAATGGGGAGTAGAAATTCTCTGTATCATATCTCCATCTGTGGTTTCCTTTACACAGAAAATAAGACATATTTTTAAGTTTAACATGCCTTTATTGAAGCTATTGAGTATTTTGTAGCTAGAAAGTGGATTTCATTCCATTATGCAATTAATTTTTTTTGGATGTGAATAGTCAATTTACATTTCCAAGTTAATGTCCCTTTATAGCAACCAAAATCTCACATTTCTTCGGTGTAACTAAAGATATTCCTAGTGTAATCTAGGGTGAACGTGCCCTCTCAAATTCATTAGGGCATTGACTTTGACTTTTGTTAGACGATTCTTTATCTTTTGGGTTGGTGGATGATATGACTGTGGAAGTGTAGTATTTTGCAATAGTGTTACTCAATTCCTTTTAAGACTAGTAAGTTTGTTCTATCATTTTCTTGAGAATGGTACCATATATCAAATATTTTTCCACAAGAAGTGAAAGGCTTTTGTGAAAATACTTTTTCATAGAGTTGACATGTACTAATTTGATATAGTCCATGAATTTTCATGATCATGGAGAATCACAGTTTACCATATCACATACTTAACTAAAAACACAGACAAATTGCTCAAAAATAAGAATTATCAAGTATTTAAGTTTAATTAAATTTCTAATTAAAAAAAAACTTTAAAGAGCATAATGAACAATTGAAGTCAAATAACTTTCAATTTCATGAGAAACTACTAAACATATGCAAAATTCGATAAATTTAAGAATGGGTATACTCAATAAATAGCTGGGTATTAATAACTGCGAGCTAAAGAAAAATGTATATTTTTTCGGTCTCACTTTAATTTATTTTTTTTCCTGGAAATAGGTCCTATACTTTTGTGAAAATTGAGCACCTATATTTTCATTTACGAAAAAAATTGGTCCTATCAAATGGAAGAATCCAGTCAAATAAACGTAAAAGTATATGGACCAAGTTTAAACAAAATTAGAAGTACATTAACTTTAAGTCAAGTTTCGTAAATAGAATTATATGAAAAAAAAGGAAGTACAAATAATCACTTACCAAAAATATGACAATATTCTCCTATATATATAAAATCAAACAGTGGAAAACATTCCAATGGCATCATTTCCTTAAAAGTACAAGCGAATTGTTCTTCCTTTTATTTTGAACATCATTATGGTTTATTAGTTGTTATAGGAACAAAAATTGAATGCAAGAACGTTTCAATATTTAAAATAATACTTTAAATAGAAATTTAAAATCATGAAAATTGATTATTACTCCTAACATTTCTTATATAACTAGTAATATCCCCGTGCGATTCACGGTTTGTAAATATAAATAATAAATAAATGATCGATATACAACTTTTTATCTTTTGTCAACTTACTCAAGGTACCTTTTATAAGTGGGCGATTGCCAATTTTACCCTTTATAATTTATTATGCCCATCAATATCTTGATAACATCAAAATATTAGCAGAATTTTATAAGAGCATTAAATAAACTTCTATTGATAATTTTGATTTTTCAAATATGACTATTTTTATGGGATACAAAATAATTTAATTTTTATACATGACTTTTTTATGGGACGGAGGGAGTACTATAAATGCTGGTTGTTTGATCAACTATATGGTTTTTTTCTTGATCAATTTGTCTGAAATTATATATCTAAAAAACCATATAATTCCAGTTTATAGAATAATATAAAAAATCAAGTAATTGTTTCATGATCATAAATGCTTCAATATTCATAACAGTTCTAATTAAATTTCTGTTAATAGATAAAATGGACTTCAAAAATACTAATTTAGTAAAATCACAATATCTATGATAATTTTACTGGCAGTGATATTTTATCCATCACAGATCCATCTGAGCCTTACGTGACCACTACGAGAATCGGATTTGAACACACAAACATCTTTACATTGGACTGTTACGCGTCACAGTATTTCAGGCTCGTCGCGTTAGCTACCTTTTATTTTATTTTATTATTATTTTGTTTTATCTTATTGAGCGAGGTCACGCTATATTTCCTCCATAACCGATTAGACTTTGATTTCACCTCTTGACTTCAGCTTTTTTTTTTTTTTTGAAAGACTCTTGACTTCAGCTTTACCCAACAAGAAGAAGAACAGGAAAAAATAAATAAAAATCAAGCTAATCTTTTTGACAAATTCAGAAAATGGGATTGTACAAAAACTTCTGTATGATTCGAGATGTTGTTGCTGATGCAAGAATTGAGTAGCGAAGGCTATATTTAATTGAAACTCAACAAAAAGACAATTATCTTTTGTTGGGTTTGAAGTTATAGTGATCCTTTTAGGTTGTTGGAGTCTCATTTTCTGCGTATAGCGATCGGTGCTTTTCATCCTTTTCTTGTTGAGTTTGTTAGCTCAGTATTGTTCGCCTCCTGTTTAAGCAAAAACCCACCATTTGTCTGAAAATTATATGGGTTTTTAGGTTCTATTTTTTGTGTAGTTTCCAAAGTTTGATGGGCTTCGTCTGTTTGGTTGGAGATATCGAGAATTAACTGAGGATAAGGATTTTAGTTGAGCTCTGAAATGGGTTTGATGAAAAGTTGTAGCTGTTTGGGCATTTTGTTTCGAATTATTTTGGGGTTATGGTCAATTTTTATAGTGGTATGTCCTGTTAATGGCTTAAGACCTTTAAGGCAGCGGAGGTCTTGGGGCGAGGAGGTTGGTGTTTTTTTTTGTTATGTTCTTCTGATTGTGTTTATGCTACTTCATGAATTTTGAATTATCTATTTCTTTTGTATGGATTGGTTACTAGTTCTTGATAATGTTATAGACATAATAGATATCAATGCATGATTTTATGTCATGTTGGAGCTCTGAATGTCTATGTTAGATAAATTTGCTGTCTTAGTGAACTGTGGTTAACACTTTTTCCACTTGTTGGATGGCTTTTAAAATTGTAATAGAAATAAATTATAGCGACAGTGATTCGTGCAGTGAAGTTGATACTGTAACACTTGAGAGCAGCAATGTTTGGTTCATGCTTCAGGATTTTGGGACAATGTTGTGTTTGGTTCCAAACAATTTTTCGTTATTGCTAATGATTAGGTGAATCTGTTTTTGTCACTTGGCTGTTTGACGTTTGATACTGTGGAATTTAGTTGCTGTTCGTGTTGTACTTTTTGAGAGGCAGCTGAATGAGTGGTTTGTCGGGATCTGTACGCAGTCATTCATTACGTAATATGTAGTAATACAAACACGTCATACCAATACTGCTGGCGTCCTAGGTCTCCACTGAATTTTAAGTATCTCATTGAGATTCGGAAACTCATTGAGGTAATAAGTGTACGTGATCACTCTGTATGTGAGCATTCATTATGTAATATGTAGACTGTAGTATCTAAGCACGTCATCCTAGTATTGCTGGCGTCTTAGGTTTCCGTTGAGTTTTAGGTATCTCACTTAGATATGGAAACACATTAAGCTAACACCAGGTCTGTGAAGTAATAGAGCACGTGGTATGTCGATATATCCGTAATATTATATTGATAGGGCTGTTTTGATTATAACTGTGAACGTAAAGCACCCTTAACATCACAGAGTGGTCGAGTAGGCTCTTATCACGTGACTTGAATTTCACGTGTCTATTATTTTAATCAGCAAAAGAGTCCACACCATAATCGAAGCATGTGTTATTCTTAAAACCATTTTGCACACAACTGTTACATTCCAAAATTACCGTTACCTGCGCATTATCGATCTATTATGCGTGTCTGCATCAAAGCACTGGGTAGACCTCATACAAAAACTGTCCTAGCTCTATCATATCTTTTGTTTCATTTCTTCTGGAACCACTTGCCACTTGTTGGTTGTTAGTGGCATCCAAAGACGTCTGGAATAGGTTTAGGTTTGAAAGCGATAGAGTCTCTCAATTCTACCTGTACCAAAGTAGAGGGAAGTTTGTATCAATTAATTCTAGAGGATTTGCAAATTCTATACGAGGTCTGTCAAACGGATTTTCTCCTAGACAGTATTTGTGCCTGTAGGTCAGGCAATCCTTGAATGAAATCCAAGTCTATGGTTTCTATAAGCTTAGTCAATAGTTGATTTGTGTTAAAGTCTTAAAAATGGTGGAGTAAAACTAAAAGCCCTCGTAACTGAGCATGTGTTGTTTTGGATGTTTAAAGCTAATTATGTTTTCAATTGGGAAGCAAGGGTTGCTTACTTAATGTGAAATAGGTGAATGAGCTCACTGTATGCTTTAGTTTTATCCGATGCATGCTTAATTGTAAGAATAGTGTCTTCGTTAATGGAGAACTAACAATTACTAAACACTATTAAATTTACATTAAATGATCCGTCTATGAGCTTATTCTCAATTCTCCTACATCTTTTCGAATGTTAGTTGATTACGTCTAATCTTTTGGACCTTTTCAATTCTTGCAGTGGCTTCCTGTAGGTAAGGAAGAGCAGGAATTGGGACCATTTTCTTCTTGGAATATAACAGGGACATATAGAGGTATGTGATTTGTATTTAATCATCATTCATTTGCATGAATCATCTTGTATTGAATAGATTGTCATTTCTTTTTCAATGTTAATGAAATGGTATGATGATTGGTGTGGCTGCAACGACTATAAATTATTATATCTTTGTAGAATATCCGCCTTGTGAACATCTCCTTGCTAGTTCATAATAAGGATAGCTTGGATGTTTCTTTAAAATTCACTGTAGACAGAATCTCTCTAAGTATAAACCGTAAAAGTTTGGTCTGTTGATTGCTGAACCATGCCTCTTATGTCCTTCCATGAGTTGTGGACTTCGTTTTCTTGAACTTTTGACGTTTAAGCTTGTAAATATGATCGCTGTGTGAGTTGATCAGCTTGTAATCTTTGCTTAAGAGCATAATTTGTAATGATACTCCTTCTATGACTAATATTGGGCCTCCCTACAAGTGTGAGAAAATAGTTTTCATATCACAATGAAGTGAACAGCAATTATATGTAGGCTAAATAATTACGATGAGTATCTTCATTTAAAAAAAAATATGTTTCAGAGTGTTAGGCTGGAAAGACAGTGCCCCAAGTGGAGTAAATGATGAAAGATATAATTCAAGTAAATGATTAATATGTTTCTGACTGTTTGAAGACTTCACCGTACTGATTTGCCTCTACATTGACTCATTGTTACTTTGATGATTGCCTGCAACTGTATACATTTTTCTTTTCTTGTTTTTTGAACCCAGATATTTTTCTGGCCATTTCATCAATATTGTTCTTCTATTTGGTCGGCCTTAATGAGTATGCTGACCATCATTAATTGGGATTGTTATATTCAAACGTGTTTATACATTTCTATGTATTTGCTTCATTAACTAGACGTTCTTACCTAATTGTGAATTTGCACGATGCAGGCAATTGGAAATTTGTAGATAATGCAAATGGCTCTTCAAAGTTTCCTGATTTTAAGAAGTCAAATGGAAATTCAGTACTCGAATTAGTTAGTACACCAACAAAAATAACTGGGGTCCACTATGTTCAGGTAATTTGGTTATTTCTCAACTTTATTTAAAGATATTACATGAACTTGAATTATTAAATGCCATATTTTTCATTTAATATGTAACTACTCATTTAATATGTGAAATCTTCAAGCCATATGATTTAAGAACACTGTTCTGACCATGAAAGAGAAGGATGCACAGTTCAGAGGTTGATGTGGAATATCCCATCATTTGTTAAATTGGATATCTTAGAATAAAGTTACTAGACATACATTTATATGTATGCATGCTTTATTTATCAGTTACTTGAGCCTGCTATGTTCTGATGAAGGGTCTTGTAAGCTGTGTAGTACACATTTGGTTTTCTTATGAATGATAGTTAGACTGCAAGATCGAATTAGCATCTCTTACTAGTAACGAGATTTCGAGATGACATAATCTTCTTATTATTCAACGGACTGGTGGAGAGTCTGCCTTCATATTGTTTGACTAGCGCCGATTATAGTACGTTCACTTTTTTCACAATTTGTATCCAGCTAGATCATAGTGGTGGAATATACGCATGATTGAATCCTCGTTGGCATGCTCAGTACTCGTGCATATGCATTATGAAGGGAAAACACCCTTGTATGCATGCTTTGAGAGGTTTATAGTCAAGTTTGGGTAAACCATAATAGCATATCAACTTGGATAATGAATAATAAGTTGGACATCATGAGCTTGTGTAGTTCTTTCTATTATGTGGACTTCTTTTATTGTTTAAACTATCATATTCCCCTATTATGATTGTCGCCTTCAATGCATTACACTAGGGAATTGTAATTTTCCACGATGTGTTTGACAATGATCAAGATGCTCGCGGAGCTCAAATCAGGGTAGAAGGTGTGTATATATGGCCCTTCAGACAACTAAGGATGGTAGCTAACAGGTAGCTTTCTCTCTCTTTTTATCATTTTCTTTGCTTAAGTTTTGTGATTTGCCATCTGATTCTAGTTGCAGTAATCTGCTGGTCTCATCATATATTTAGGAATTTGTGTGGATTCTGAGTTAAACTTGCTTGATGACCTTCAGATGTGCATAAACAGTGTAACATATTTTACAAATTAGCTTTTTATTCAAGTTTTGCACTTTGTTAATTGGTATGTGCTCACGAAAATTATCATATTTTATGTTGTGTGCATCTCTGAAATGGCTGTTATATATCTTAATTTTTACCAGGCAAAGGTTACAAAAGTCTTGGGCGTAACTTTAGGATTAGCTGGAGTAATTTCTGTTTTGTTTTCACCGGTGTACGCTGTCTGTTTGGGATCCCTCATCCATTGTTTTTTCTTTTTAATAAAACTCTTTGTTTCCTATCAAAAAAATAAAAAATTAAGTGGGTTTAGTAATACAATCATGGCCTAAACATGCTCGCCTGCCGATCATAATGGGTTTTTACTTTATCTGACAATCCTTTAATAATATTCCAAACTCTATTTCTAATTTGAATGTCGAGGGTCTATTTTCTTCAATCTCTACCATAGGATATTATCTTGACATCCTTTTGGATCTTTATATTGTCATTTCTGCATCTATGAATATTGGACTCCAAGTTTAGCTGCCTTTTCCCAGATGCGCACTAATGAAAAGGATGATATATTTGTAGGAGGTATTATTTGCTACTTGCTCACAGGATTTATATTTGTTGTCTGGCAATTCCCTTTAGACATGTATGAGGCTCTGCTTCATTTTTTCAGCTCTTAAATTTAACTATTAGTGGAAGAGCGATAAGTTGACATGTATCTCCTCAAAGTTTCAACCATGAAATTGTTCCTAATTGAAGATTTTCTCTATCTTGTTTGAAGTTCCCTCTCCCTTTCTAGTGATTATAGTTTTGATCCTAGTACCATCTTTCTTGGATATTTCTGCAGTGGAAAAGAGGGTGAGTTTGGACCCGAAGATGATTACTTATTATCTAATCCCTATCACTTGGTAAGCACTGTTACTTCTCTGCCAGTTACCTTTTAAAGCCTTTCAAACTTTACACAATTGTTGTATTCAAGGATTGAAACTTGGGGAAAAAAATTCTGTAAATTTGCAAAACCGAAGTGTAAATATGAGTGCAGATGTTTTTATGTAAAAATATTGGTGAAATTTAAAAAAAATGGGAAAATTTTTGTTGTCTATTTCAGTACCGGTAGTCTGCTTGTGATTTTTGTCTGAATTTTGGGGTTTCTCTTCCTTCTGGGTTTCAATTTCTCCTTTACGATTGTTTAAGATTCTGTCGGATTTAATAATGCCATAAATATAACTGTTTCTTCCAATTTGGTGAAAATGGCATCGAGTTTGCTAAACTTACATGTACTTGTGGGTAATCGAGACCCAATATTTGAGATGAGTGTGGGTATGGAATACATTTGCAAAATTGGGGGGGGGGGGCATGTTTGTGGATTGCCCGATTCTCATTAGCAAGTTAGAAGGAATTCATTTAGTTGTATGACTGCCAAACTTGGTTGAAGTTGAATTTTTCTCTTTTAAAGTGGTTTATCTTGTAGATGTGTAAGGATTTCAAAGCTATCTGAAGGTTCCTCTAGTCTACTCCTAACATGTTTGAAAATTTTCTGTTTGTCAGCTTGGAGTTTTCTCATCCCAGGTGTTTCAGGAGTCTCCCCGAGAAAAAATCTGGAAGAGGAAACAATGTACTTTCCATTATAATTGTGTTATTCAATTATCTGTTGAAATTCACTGAACTCCTTTTCTAAAATTGCTTCTGGTCCTATTGCAGCTCCCATTTATGAAATGGAGAAACATTGCAACATTGAAATCGCTGCCCAAGTTTCTCGTGTTTCTTCCAGAAAAAACGGTAAGAATTTATATTTTTTCAGATACGAAAATATTCAGACATGAACTACTATCTCCAGAAGATACTCTCGTTCTTTTCCTTCTTCATAACCCATCTTCATAAAAAATATTAGCTAGGGAAAAAGATTTCGATATTTAAACTTGTAATTAGTACTCCAGTAGTACTTTTCAACCCTATACTGAAGGGGAAGGGGAAGGGGAAGCTCGATGAATAGTGATGTGAGACTTATCATTTGCCTTTGCAATTTCAATTCTGGAAAAATGAATATGTTAAAACATTTATCCGTAACCAATAGTCTGAGTGGAGAGGAATCAGCTATATACTAATTTATGAAGTTATATTTACCAATTTAGTGAGACTCCCAAATTTACATGGAAATAAAATAGTGTTGAATTACGGACAGCGGGTGAGGCGCTCTATGAGCGTGAAGATAGTTCTCTCAAATAGGTGCAGCTTGAATGAATAATAATAAATGATTAGCTGAAGTTTCTGGAGCTATAAATAAATTTGAATTGGTAATTGGTGAATGCTGGCTGTGGCTCTTCCTGTTGTGCAATGTCAGGATATGCCAAAAATGATTGATACATTATTATGTTTGTAATACTTGTAGCCTCAGTTCGTAGTAATGTCATCTGTCCTTACTATCTTTAGTGAAATATTATTTCACCAGACTTGTACTTCTCCTAGGTGGAGATCAAGATAAATACTATCTTGAAGGACTGATGGAAAGCCCTTCAGTGGATGATGATGTAGATTGCTTCTCACCCATGCTTTTAAATGCAACTTCAGTCAATGTTGACGTCTACTACAATAAAGCAGTTAACTACACCTTGATGGTCACTTTTGTATCCTTTGATATGTTTTGTTCTTATTATTGTTTTTTTCTCTGGGAAAAGATGATTACTATTTTTTCGGATTCTTTAACTTCATTTGCTAGATCTCTTTCCTTGAAGTCCTATTGTTAATCCGACAAATGGAACACAGTAATACTCAATCAGTAAGAGTGTGGATATACAAATTATAATTAATTAATGTCTTTTGCTGCCTGACGCCTGCTATCTATTGGAGCTATAACACTAATTTTATATATTTTCCCAGGGGGCTGCCAAAGTTTCGCTCCTAATGATCGGGCATCAGGCTATAATGGATGCTTATATTTGTCTTCTACATCTTACCGCTGGAATTCTAGTTGGTATGTACTTATGTTTCAATTTGTATATACATTCAATAGTTTTTAAACTTCCAGTTTTGGTTCAGTTCTTATTGAGGTTGTGTCTTCACCATTTTTTAATCTTATGCATTAGCTTTGTTTCTTGTGTATACATGTGGATGTTGCAGTAACCTGTGTTATCATCTGGCTGGATAAGTTATCCCTATTTTACATAAAGAGTAGTTGGAATAATTGTTGTAGAAAATGCGTAATGATATCGAGACTTATCAACTAATAATGTGGGCGGGCCAGTTGATTCATTCTCTCTTCTGTCACGCATTTGTTGTTTTACCCCCAGATCTTGTTATTGGATATATAGTTCTTACATATTAAGGACAGAAGAAGGTAAGAGGGATCATAAAAAGTATTCCATTGATGCCAAACACGCAAAATTAGAAGCATCCTTCTTGAACTAAATATAAGGGCCGTTGTAAAAGTAAAATTTGGTTTTAGAAGTTACATCTTCTGACCCCTAATTTCCAACTTTAGGTGCTTCTGCAGTACGGCTTTTTGTGATCTTAGTTATGTTGACAGAAAAAATAATTTGATCTATGCTTTTATAGAGCACAATGTTAAAGCATTTATCTTGTGTGGAGACTTGAATTAAAATTCACATAGCATCTCATAGGAAATATATTGCTAGCATATTTTCCCATCTAATTGTGACTGCATGTGTGCAAACTTTATATGAATTTCTTGATCCTCGATCTTGATTGTTGTTTCCAGAAAACAGTTTCTGAATGACGAAATTGACAATTTCATTTTCTTTAGCTTGCCTTCCCTTATCTAATATAAATGCTTTCTAATTGTTTATATTCATATGAAGAAAAAGCTGATGCTTGTTTTTTTTACAGAATCCCTGTTTAATGCTTTTGCAACCGCTGCATTTTTCAAGTTTGTGGTCTTCTCAATTTTTGAAATGCGGTACCTACTTGCAATATGGAAGGCAAATAGGCCTGCTAATGGAGAGAACTCGGACCAAATGAGACGCGAGCTTTCACTTCTTTACAGTCGATTTTGTGAGTATTTTTAAGCCTGTTAAATCAAATTAAGGCTGCGAAACTGAAAAATGATTTATAAAATGGTTGCACACTGTGACATTGTTTGCTGTTAGTAGTAGCAAGATTTATTTTCGAAGATGTGTATTGAGAAGAAAAAAAGGATTGCCTTTTGAACATGAAAATGCTAGAGAATGAAAGAAAGATATAATCTTTTAATCCATCGCCATCGGACCCGTGGCCTAATTTGCATTTTGCAAATATATAACTTTAAAAGGTTTCAGGAAAAGTCCATGAAAATGCATATTGATGACCGTAACTGTCAACCAACAAAGATAATTGAAAAAAAAAAATCCAATGTAACAGCGACAATCAGATTGAGTTTATTGTTAATTAGTTTGTGAAGTCTGATATTTTCTTGCATTGAGTGTTTTTGCAGACGGGATACTTTTAGGTGGCATTCTGGTTATGTACGAGTTTCATAAGTTTTTGCGGTTTATACTACTCCTCCTTCACTCTTTCTGGATTCCACAAATTGCCATCAACATAGTTCGTGACTCGAGGAAACCGTTGCATCCTCATTATATCTTAGGGATGACAGTTACTCGGATAGCGATTCCGTTATATGTATTCGGCTGTCCACATAATTTCATGCGAATAGAGCCTGATCAGAACTGGTGTATTTGTTTGGCACTTTTTATGGGACTCCAAGTATCTATTCTCTTTCTGCAGCACTATTTCGGAGCTCGGTGTTTCATCCCTCGTCAGGTTTGTAACTGTTTGATTTTTCCTCTTGAATACTAATAGTAGCTGGAGTTCAAATTGGACCCTTCAATAATTAATTTGGATCAAATAAGTCCTGAACTTCTAATTACGAAACAAATAGGGCATGTCTAAATATTAAAAATACTATGTAAAATCTGAAAATTATTTAATATATTATAAATTTAATAAAATAAATAAAAAGACTTTCAATTTTTTTTTTTAAATAATTGGATAGTTTAAAACAAAGTAAAAATGATTAGATCTAGAAAATCCCAAAATACCTTAAATTATTTAAATAAAGTAAGGAATAATTTTATTAAATATTTTTTTTGTTTTTATTTTATTAATTTAAGTTTAGGGGATTCTTTGAACCATTTTAAAAGTTTAAGGGCCCATAGTTTAGGGTCTAATTTGATCCCGGAATATTAGTTTAAGGGATAATTTGTAATAGGATTCAGCTTTTTATATGCTGTTGCTTCATGGTTCCACGAGTTTGTCGATTTCAATATTTTTCGGAAAATCATATACGAATTCACTTCAGCAGAGGTCCATATAAGATTTCAGATTATGTCTTGTTGATTAACAATAGTGGCCCTTATTATATGGACAGATTTTACCAGAGAAATACAGCTACTACAGAAGATTTCATCAGGGGTCAAATGATGCCACAGATTGTGTTATTTGCATGACTCCCATTGAGCTCGGCCAACGTTCAAACGATTGCATGGTATCGTATTAATCTTGCTAGTTTGAGATTATTGCATCTTTTTAGATGATTGGTTTTTTGACTGTGTCTTATTGTCCAGGGGTTCCGTTCAAATCATAGAATGGTATTTACAGTAGTCTTGATCTTGCTATCCCGAGATCACATCTTCTTGAACTGTTGAGTTGTTTTGACTTTTGCATTTCTTTTGTCCAGGTCACACCGTGCGATCATTTCTTTCACAATCATTGCTTGCAAAGATGGATGGACGTCAAAATGGAATGTCCAACATGCAGGCGTCCCCTTCCGCCTGCTTAGAGAATTGTACATTTTGCTCTTAGACCGAAACAAGCTGCGCTAGTAAACTTCTGGTAAGATGTCTTTGATATTATATGCTTATCTCTTGATTCATTTTCATTTTAGAATTTTAAGGTTACGGTAATTTCCATGTCACGTACGAAGATAAACATCGTTGCTCTGATTCTGCATGTTTTTTAGTTCTGTAAACGATTCATCGTGTCTCACACTGAACCGGGTCCTGTGCCAAGGGTTCAAATCTGAATAAATTTTTGCGAAAACTACCTTGAAGTTCGACCTATTTACCAAAAAGGAAATAAGAAAGTTCCATTATGTTTTTCTTACAAATACCACAGAAAAGGTACAATTCGTAAACAACAAAAATATTATTTGTAAGTTTTGATAAAGGGAGGAGTGTTTTTGTTATTTGTGTTTTATATATTTGTTATAATTTGAGGAGATTTTTGGGTGTAGCAAATGGATTTCGTACAAAAAATAGCTCGAAAGGTTTATATGAAGGCTCATTTGGAGGCATTAACCGTTCCTTATTTCTGTTACAGCAGAAGAGCATAACTGATGCTCGTTCCCAGCAGACGAATGACAACGTTTGAAGACGATGGTTTAAAATGTATATTGTAATGTAATGAAAGAGACTGATAAATTTTTTTCGACTAAAGGTAGATAAAATCTTACTCACAATTTTCTCTCCCCTCAGGCTCAATGTATGTATATACGTAGTTCGAGTTTCTATGATGCATATTTGTTTCATGTGAATTTTATGTTTGCGGTTTGGATTTTAGGTAGGGGGGAATATAAGAAAAATGTTTTTCTTGTTTAAAATGATAGACACTGCTTTTCAATGCACCCCATGAAATGCTTTACATGTCTTTTTTTTTTTTTTAGATGTTCGGTTAATATTGATTGAACACTTTTAGAATATTGGAAAATTAAGGTGTTCGATCAAAATACTAACCGGACACCTTAAAATGTGCTTGGTCACAAACTCGTTGATTATATTTATATTTGGGAAATTTAATTGGAAGTGTCCTAATTTTAAGAAAATTTTATCAATATTTTTGTGCATTCATGAACTATCGGTCCTCTTTTGGGGCATATATATATATGGGGTTATCTGTTTCATTATTGTGTTCTATTTTGTATTTTACGATGTTCACCAAGTGCTGCATGTATTGCTCCTTTCGTCTTAAAATAATTGTTATTTTAGCATTTTACACATAGAACCAATCTACATATATTTAAACATAATTATTTTAAAATATTCTAAATGTTCATTTTAAAATATTAAAGCATTTATAAGGGAGAATAAATGGGGGCAATTTTGAAAAAAAAATGAGGAAAATTTTTCTTGGCTATAATGACAAATATTTTGGAACAAATCTCAATTGCTAAAATAACAATTATTTTGGGACGGAGGGAATAGATGATGTCACAAATTAATCTGTGTCATGTATTAAAAATAGTGTAACAGAAAATAAAACATGTAATGTAATACGACCGAAATTGGCGGGTGAATTTTGGTAGGCACCATAATGCTCATAATTTTGAATAGCCTTTAACTAATTTTGAAGTTCAAGTCTATGCAGCAAATAAACAAGGCTAGAAGAATATTACTTATCTTCCACCAACTTCATCAGGTCCCAAATAAATCTAAAAGAATATTTTAATCAAGGCTTAATTGCAAAATAAATCATGAACTTTTACAAAATTGTAATTTTAACATGATTTTTTAGAAATAGCAAACTAAATCACCAACTTAAAAGAAATTTGTAA
>JAUEKW010178512.1:0-16421 GCA_032274785.1 Ajuga reptans | reverse complement strand
TGCACTGTCAGTACCCCCTTATGATCGCTCACACGGAGCATCTCACATGGAGCTTGAAAATGAGAAAGAAAGGAGTTTCAGAGTGGCGAATCTTATTGCATTTGATGTTGAATCCAAACCAGAGAACAGAGAAGTGGTATTATTTATATAGTGGCTATATCTTTGCTCTGCCAATTTTGTTATTTTCTTTAGTTTTTTGATTTGTCTGTTTTGTTTCAGCTTTCAAGGTCATCGCTTCTCTTGGAATTGGTAAGCTCCAATGTCAGATGTTTTCACATGATTTGTTTAGTCCTATGATCCTTAATTTTTGTTTTTCTAGAACTTTACTAGGTCAGCTATACCTTCAGTGTTAGATCACTCTTGATGTCATGGATTGAGTGATTTATTGAATATTTTATATATGTGCTTGTTTAGTTTTAACTCCCTTGTCCTTTGTTCAGGTGGCCAAAGGTGTAATGAACTGTGTTACACAGGAAGTCAAGGATTTGTACCATGTTTTGGAACATGAATTTCTCCCTTTAGACCTTGCGCTGCAAGTACAGCCATTGTTAACAAAAATTTCAAAGCTTGGGGGTAAACTTGCTTCTGCTTCTTCTGTTCCAGAAATACAGCTGTCTAAGTATGTCTCTTCTCTGGAGAAGCTTGCTGCTCTCAGATTGCTACAGCGGGTATGTTTCTCCACCTACTCTATCATACGGCTTCTGTGTACTCTTATATTTATGATAATTTGATATCATTCTTTTCTCATTATATATTCTATTTACGCAGGTGTCCAAGGTGTATCAAACCATGAGTATTGATAACCTGTCAAGAGTAATTCCTTTCTTTGACTTTCCCATTGTTGAGAAGATCTCTGTGGACGCGGTCAAGAACAATTTCTTATCTATGAAAGTGGATTACAGGAAGGGTGCTGTCTTCTTCGGTAATAAGGTGACCATCTCTAATTCGATGAATGCTTTGTCAACTTATTCGATCAAATAGGTGTTTGTAAGATTCACTGGTATTATTAAACTTCTTTCTGTGTGGATTTGAATGCCCTCTTCCCATTTTGAAGAGTCCCCTATTTTCTCAATTGCAAACTCTTCATAAACATGCCTTGTCAATCGAATAATAATGCCGCACCATTAATTCAATATCACTTCAAGGTAGATAAACCTTTATATTTGTCAACTCTATTGTGAAACTCCTTGCTAGGAAGCAAACTGTGTAAATCCTTTGTAATATGAGAATGGCACATGATTATACTGGTCTTTTACATGGCCCTTCTATGTTTGATTCGTTCCTTTTCTAATAAAATGCTTTTTGGGCTGGATTGGCATATGAAGTGGAATTTTTTTTGAACAGGTTTCAGTGTCTTTTGATTTCTTCTATAATTCTGGGAATCAAAGTATGTTTTGTCTTATATTTCATCAAGTTATGTACTGAATTTGTTTCGCCTCAGAGTCTTGAATCAGAAGGCCTACGGGATCACCTGTCCACGTTCGCTGAATCCCTTAACAAATCAAGGGTCATGATCTACCCTCCTGCAAAGAGAATTTCGAAATTAGGGGAAACACTTTCTGATTTAGTTGAAGTTGTTGAAAAAGAGCATAAGCGTCTTCTTGCGCGCAAGTCAATTATTGAAAAGCGCAAAGAAGAACAAGAACGGCAGCTTCTTGAAATGGTATGTCATCTTTTAAGATTGTTGGTTTCTTGATGCTTTTCTTAGATGTAATAACACCATGCAAGGTATGATATCTGATTTGGTAATTTGGATTGTATACTCTTAAGGAACGAGAGGAGGAGGCGAAGAGGTTAAAGCTACAAAAAATAACTGAAGAGGCAGAGCAAAAAAGGCTTGCATCTGAATTTGAGCAAATGAAGAAACAGAGAATTCGTCGTGAAATAGAGGAACGTGAGCTCGAGGAAGCCCAAGCTTTGCTGCAAGAAGCTGAAAAACGCAGTAAGAAGAAAGGAAAGAAGCCGGTCTTGGAGGGAGTGAGTTAATTGATTCCTCCAGCTACTAGATTTGTTTGTTGATTTTCTAACCTAGTTATCTGAACTAAGACGTATTATATGGATTCAGGAAATAACTAAGCAGACCCTGATAGACCTGGCTGTTAGTGAGCAGTACAGGGAGAAGCAAGAAATGGAAAAGAAGTTACAAAAGCTTGCCAAGACTATGGATTATTTGGAGAGAGCAAAGAGAGAAGAGGCAGCTCCACTTATTGAAGCTGCATTTAAGTTGCGTTTGGAGGAAGAGGAAGCTCTACACGATCTTGAGCAGCAGGTCTGAATGTTTGAAATTGTTTTATACTGGAAACTGCACTTATAATATGTCCACTATGCTGGAGTTACTCTACATTGCTACATAATGAATTTGTATATGTATGGTTACGTGCTTACTTATAGATTGACTAGGCTATTTTACTTCTATCCTGATGCAGCGGGAGATTGATGTAAGCAGACAACGACATGCTGGAGATCTAGAGGAAAAAAAGAGACTTAGCAGGATGTTGGACCACAAGGTTTTTAACTTTATTTTATGTATTTGATAATTTAGCTTTCATTGCAAGTTTGATAAAAAGGAGGCTTGTCATGATCTTGAAGAACAAGGTTTTAACTTTTGTTTTATGGGTTTGATTCTTTTTTCCTAAGGAATTTCTTAGACTTTGCTAGGCCATTCAGATATATGTGGCTTCTTAGATAACATCCCCATACTAGTATATTTGTTGGATCTAGAAACCTAGATGAAGGTTTTATGGCTGTCTACTTGTGGACTTGAGTAAAGATCTCCAATTAGGGATTTTGCTATTTTCTTTTCTATCCAGAGTTGGGTGTTGTTCTAACTAAAACTACTTATTAAGTTTAAAGTTGTTACCTCTGTGCTAAATGCTACTACCATTTGATTCTTCTTTGAGATCTTGTATGTAACTTGGACTATTCGTATATGTACATATGCATATATTTGAGTTTCTCTTATTTGGTTATACCATGGCTATCCCCTTGTCATTGCAGTTCGGGTTATATGGGGTTACCTTATGAAGCCATGGAAAAAAAGTTGGTACTATAAAATTGAGAATTAGTTTATTTTGGGTACATTGGAAAAATAGTTACTATAAAATTGAGAATTAGTTTATTTTGGGTACATGGGATCTGTTGATCATCCAAAATTTCTAGCCTTATTAAAGTTGCGTGTTAAATCAACACTTCTTCTTGGGTTAACTTTATCATATTAGGGTGAATAGAAATGAACTACTGAAAGAAGCTATTATTCCATAATCAATCTCCAGAATAGTTAAGGATTTGTCAATAGTATTCTGCTGATCAATTGGAGGACTCCATATTTGTTACAATTCATTTCCAAAATACTTCTGAATTTCTCAATGGTATTCTGCTGTCAATTGGAAGACTCCATATTTGTTGTTTGAAGTTTCTATTTGAAGATCTATTTGTTTCATTGTTTCGTGAGTGGATGATTGGCTGTTGATATTTAGTTGGTATGTCCTCTTAATGTCTTGTTTGTTTGCAGTTAAAATTCCAAGAAAGTGTGCACAACCGAAGGAGAGCTGAATTTGACAGACTTAAGCATGAGAGAGAACAAACTATCAACAATATTATCCAGACACGCAAGCAGGAAAGGGAGACTAAGAGGAAAATGATCTATTTTCTGAGAACTGAAGAGGAAAGGCAGAAAAGACTGCATGAAGAGGAAGAAGCACGGAAGCATGAAGGTACTCCAACTTTAATTTCAAAATAAGCAATCCCCACCCCTCCTTCCCCTTTCTGAGTAAGTACAGTATAGGTTTTGATGTTCTGGTGACGCTTCCTTCCATCTTTGTGTGCGGAGTACAGTTTCTGATGTTCTGGTCCCTCCTACCTTTTTGTGTGTAGAGTATATCTTCTGATGTTCTGGTGACATGTGCCTGTAGCTGCAGTAGTGCCCAATCTCTAAAACTGAAATTGCCATTGAGAACCCACTTTATCATTTCTATGATGGGTCATATTTCTTGTTTGAGCTGATATCTTTCGTTAGAATTTTCAAATATCATGTCCTATAGAAATATAATCTAGTCTTTTCCAAATTTTCATATCAGTCATGGAGTTATTTTGAAGTATGTTTTGAGGACTTTGATTTTACTATACTCCAATATGAAGTTGACTGCTTCTTTGTGACCATTGAACTGTACTCTGTTGTTCTCAGTACATTGCTGCTGAAAAAGTTAGGCTGATTCCCTGACTAATTTGTTTACTCATTTATTTTTGCTTGGTTAACTTTTTTTTTCATTCTTTTTGGGTGGAAGTTGGTCGTGAATTCTATGTTAGGCCATGTTAAAATATTGCCTATCTCTTCATGCATCTTCTACCAATGCTTTCAAAATGACATTTAGCTTTGCCTTAAACCGTGACCGTTATCTAAATGTGTTCTCAAACATCTCGAGCCTTGCTAGTGAAGGTTTGGATTGAGTTGATTTTCTCTTCATGCCTTTCCTACCAATGCTTAAACTGCCAATGCTTTCAAGATGAAACTTACCTGTGGCTTTTTACTTCTACCAATGCTTTCAAAATGGCATTGCTGTGATCTTTTTAAACTGTGGTTATCTAAATGTGTTCTCAAACATCTGGACGTTGCTAATGAAGTTATGGGTCGAGTTTGAGATAGGTTGAATATCCGTTGTTTCTATTGTATTCTCATGCATATATTTCAATTATTGTTAAGAATTAGGTGGTCACATTTGTATAACTGAAATTTGCAGAGATGGAGAGACGGAAGAAAGAGGAAGCTGAACGAAAGGCGAAGCTGGATGAAATTGCTGAGAAACAGAGGCAGCGGGAGAGGGAGTTGGAGGAGAAAGAAAGGCAGCGGAGGGAGGAGATTTTGGGGAGATCAGCTGCTGCTGCTGCTGTGCCTTCCTCAATGACTTCTGACGCTTCTGCTGCACATCCCCCTGCGGAGGCACCACCAGCTGCTGGGAAGTACGTGCCCCGGTTCAAGAGAACGTCTGCTGCTTCTGCTGATGGAGGAGCCCCACCTCCTGAACCTGAGAAGTGGTCGAGTGGCAGTAGGCTGGACGATCGAGGGGGTGATAGGTGGCGGGATGATCGTAGGTCCGGGCCGCGGTCCACTTGGCAGTCTTCTAGGGCCCGTTAAGTTTTGTCTGCGGTATTTTGAAGATTTTGGAGGAGAGTTGGTATTTTGAAGTTTTTGGAGGAGATTTGAGTGGAAAAGCTTCTCCATTTGATAAAAACACCATACTTGAGTTACTTTGAGATGTTTTGGATTATGAATTGCACAAGGTCTCAATTAATTAGCTTCTGCACTCGTAAAGACGCATTTCATTCTGTTTGTTTGCTTATTAAAACTACTTCCTGTTGTCTTAGATTCATAAACTTCCCAATTCAAGTGAAATTTGAATCTTTTTTTTCTTCAAATAATATAATTAGGACAATTTTTTTATTTTTTTGTTTTTGTTTGAAATTGTACTCAAATATATTATATAATAGAAGAGGGTCTCGACGAGTCAATTAGTTATTAGTATTTTTAATATTTATTGTGTTTGTGAACTACATCACAGCTAATTTCCTGTCCACTATGATGTATACGGTTCACCACAACGAAAAAGTGTAGTGATTAGTGAGTAGAAGTTCCACAAACAATTACAAAGTTATGAATATCATGAAAATTTATATACCCTGGATGCCTAGATGTATATATATATAATGTGTTGAATCTAACTTTGAAATTTGGTTAATTTTTTTTATTCTCGACCTGACCAATTGTACTTCAAATAATGTGCTCAAGCTCAACTGAAAAAAAATTAGCATCCATTTTACATATTCAAGATCTGCTGCTAGTAGAGAATTGATTGTAGCTCAATTTTGTGAGTATCTTGTAACCTAGACTATTGACGAACAAATCACTCCTACTAGTATTTTTTTTTGAAAAAATATAATACATTTTAAGAAAAACATTATTATTATTGTCTTTTTTGTAAAAATTATTATTTAAAAGTAAATGATGAGATATCAATATGAAATTATATATGTACTTTTATGTAAATTTTATGGTGAAAACTTATACTAAAATTGGCTAACACACGTTCTAATTTTTTTCCCCTATTTTTAATAATTTTTTTGTTTGTTTAATTTCTGATAAGTAGAAAAGTAGGCATAACTTTACTTACTTTACTGGATTAAAATATATTTCTAGTGCCTTTTATAATTTGAATTTTTATATTTTTCTACTTATTTTATTTTTAATTCAAAATACTCCGATTGTGTTTTTCTTGTTTATTTCAATGATTTTGGAATACTTTTGGACTAAGAAGAACGATCACGGACCAATCAATGATATGATGTGAAGTTGGGCCTGAGAAGTTAAAATATTAGCCCAAAACGAATGATGTGATTGGACCAATCAATTAACTTTGGGCCCATGACTAAAGAAGAGTTCCTATCATCCAGGAATTATGTTTCGTAATTATAATAAGCTCATCAAAGGAATCATATTCCTAATGGGCAAATTCTATATATATATATATATATATATATGAAGGAAGAACAGAAACAAAGGGGAGATCAGCGCATGGAAGTAGGAGAATTGAGAGCGAGAGGGTCGTGAGTAGAGGTGGCAATTCGGGCCGTCCGGCCGGGCCCGTCGGACCCATGATAAATTTTGGGTCGGGCTGGGCCAAAAAAGTCGGGTCTAAAACTAGTCGGCCCGGCCCATCTAAATATCGGGCTTTTTCGGGCTTTCGGACTTTTTTGGGCTTTTTTTTTGCTTTTCGGGCCGGACTGGGTCGGGTAAAAAAATCGGGTCTACTATTTTATGGCCCAAGCCATCTAAAGATCGGGCTGGGCTGGACCAGCCCATCGGGCCGGACCGATTTTGCCACCTCTAGTCGCGAGCAGGGAGTAGTTGATTACTTTCCCCTTTTCTTTATTTTATTTATTTGTTTCTTTTCATTTTTTTTTATTTTAGTTTTATTTTTATAAACTCATGGAGATTAACTCCATAATACGTGGCTAGGTTAAGGTTAGTTTAATTCTTAGTTCGAGGAGATGTTTGAACCTTACAACTTGATTATTATGGATGAATTCAATAGCGTTTTCTTTAATTTTATTTTAGAATTATTTATGCTATTTGCTTTTAGTGTTTATGGTGTATGTGTATTTGATTTAGATTTACCACCTATATTATTTGTCCATATATCTATTATTAGTATATTATTTGCAATACGTAATTATTGTGAACTAATATTCATTGGTAGCAACTAGTGAACAAGTTCATTAGAAATATCATAAATCTAGATTAATTGGACTTGTGAAGTCAATGTCCTGTCTGCCTATTGTCCTAATTCTTAATGCATTTAACGAATTAAATCCAAAGAACTTATTTTGAGTTGTTTAGTTAGATAGATTAATTAAATAACTTGTTTTAATTAATTATACTTAAGGGACAATTTGGATTAAATTAGATTTTTGTTAGCCTAGGGGTAGAGCTTCTAGAATTAGGTTAGAGAAACGTTACATTAATTCCATAATTAGGGGTAGGGGAATAACTGAATTGAGAACTAGAGTTTTAATATAATATTTAAATTTAATTTGAGATAGTTTGTCTTATTCTTATTATTCGTTTAGTTAATTAGTAGTTAACTTGCCAACGAAACCCATACACAATCCTAATGTTTTATTGTGGATTGTTTATTTATTAGGATTCATAAGTAGTTAATTAAGTAATTGTGGATTGTTCATCGGATTCATAAGTAATTGTATAACAATGGATTGATAGCAATTGTGGATTTGGCATCAAATTCACAAGCAATTGTGAACTAATACTTTTGTTCAGAGTCAAGCCTTTACCCTCGGGCTAGTTTTTATCGCATAATATATTCTACTATATATAGTACTACATTTTCTACTACAATTTTATAAATACATGACACATGTGCATTTATAATGTATTAATTATGTCACTTTATATTAGTGTATTATGTAATAGTAGCAGGAGATGTAGAGTTAGAATTTTTGGGTGTATCTTAAATCTATAGTAGAGTTAGAATTTTTGGGTGTACCTTAATTTTAAATTTCCATAATTGCGGGGCTGTTATATAGACAAAATAAATACTACATCACATATTTGTATCCATTTAGTTTTGTCAACTACAGAAGAAGTAGCTTATTTTCTTGGACATTCAATTCAACTACTTTGCTAGGTTGAATTGAAAAAATAGAAAAAGTTTAATTCAGAAAAAGAAATGTACCACTAAAATAGTTCAACTGGAACAAGAAAAAGTTGCATTATTACATAAGATGATGAGAAGAAAAGAAGTGAAGGGGGTTTGGCTTCTTTTTTTATTTTTCCTAATAAAAAATTGAAAATAGTTTGATGCTGACAAGGAGGAGCATTGGGAGTGGTTCCACTCCATTCCATTCCATTCCATTCCCAGGTAAAGCATAGCTGTCGAATTCGAACCTTCTCACCCTCATACGCAAGTAACGCAACCAATCTCTCTCTCTCTGTCTGAGCAAAATCCCCAAATTTCGTTGTGAGCAATCCATCGATTTGTCTTTGACTAACTAATTATAGTTAGTTGGGATGGCATGCCCGAAGCATGCCTTCCCCTACAATGGCAGTCTTTGCGCCTGCAACCCTGGCTACCTCTTCAGTTTTAGCAGCAACAGCTGCTCCCTCTTTGCGGAGCACTCCCCTCTAGAGTTGAGCAGCGGTGTCGACTATGGCACCGCCCTCACATTTCCAGGGACTATATTCTCTTTCGACTCCATCAAGAAGTTCACTCAGTCGCAAGCGGTGTTTCTGGAGGCGACGCTGGTGATGATCGTCTGCTGGCTCGTCTTCTGTCTCTTTCTCCGCCTCCTTCCCCTTGGCTCCGATGGCCGCTCTCCTTGGTTCAAGATCCGCTGGTGGATCAGCCGCCTCGATATCTCCTTCGCCACCCGCCACTGGCTAGACGACCAGAAGCCTGTCGTCAAGCGCAAAACGGAGCTTGGAGGAACTTTCTCAATTGCTACTTGGATACTCTTCGTTGGCTTGTTTGCTGCGTGAGTATCCATCCCTAATTACTACTGTGGATTTGGGGCTTGCTTTCTTAATTAATTAATTATAATATTCTCGTATTAATTGGACACTAGTGCTGCTAATGGCTCTCAGGTTGCTCTACCAAACGATATCTAAGAGAAGTGTGGAGGTGCATAATGTCAGAGCTTCAAATGCACCTGATTTGGCATCCTTCTTGAATGACATGGAATTCAACATTACTACCATTTCTAGTATGAGCTGTGCGCAGTTGCGTGGTCTAGGCACTGTCGTCACCGGGAATCCGCTCTCCATTGATCGCAGAGACATCCCTCTTTCCACCTTTGCTAACTACTCTTGTCTAAACACAACTGCAGGGCCAACCATAACTATTCAGTGCAACAATTGTAGGCCTTTTAGAGACTTGACCTATGTCTCGTGGCAGTTTGTTGATCTTCCTGACAATCCAGCAACTGCGGTTGGCTTTCAGTTCAATCTTACTGCCAAGAAAAATCACAGGAAGAAGCATATGAGTTTTGTAAGTGGGACTTTGAAAAATGCCAGCGATTTTGATGACACACCTATTACTTATAGAGGGGCCGTGCCAAACATTCTGAAATTTAATCTATTCCCTAGAGTCTACCGCAATTTACACGACTTAAAGCTCATCCAACCTTTGTTTCACGAGTTTCTTCCCGGTTCATATTTTGCTGAGGTGACTCAGCTTCAGTCATCACTCCGGAGCTCCAGGGATGGACTGATAAACACTACATTGTGTATCAATTTTCTGTCCTCATATATTGTTGAGATTGACAGTCAGAATATTTTGGGGCCTGGTGAGCCACTTCCTCATACTTATTCGTCCGCGGCTTTACATTTTTCACTGAGTTTGTAGCTTCTACTTTTTACTCTGCATACTACCCTATTGTATTTTTATGATACGTTGGGTTCTGGCGATAGAGGTAATGGCAGGTGTAATCAGTTAATTTCTTTAGTCTTTTACTACATGTTCATTGATTTGATATGTGATTAGAGTCATTCTTGGATGTAATCTAAAGAAGTATGCTTGACAAATTATGCATATTAACCTCCTCGAAGAGGCAAGAGCTCTTTCTTTTTCTTCCCGGCCCTTTTCACGTTCCAATGCCAATTAGTAACTGACTTTTGCCTTGGCTGCACATGGCTTATTGTCTACTTCTTCTGTCTTTTAGAATGTGATCTGTTCAATGTTGTTTAGTTCTTCTATAGTTGAAAAGCTTTCTACTCATGTTAACTCGTCTGTATGACATTGAGTTACAGCCTACAGTCCTAATGATAAAGATAGGTGGAGTTGTACGGATCCAATGGCTGAAGTAGAAATATACAAACCAGTTTCATCAATATAATCCATTTTAGATGACTTCAAACTACCAAGTTTGAAAATGTTTAATGTACTGCTTTAATATACAAAATGTCCTTGAGACCATGTTTCCACTTAAGCAACACGGAAAATATTGTCTCACATTCTTAGCACCTTTATACATATTAATCCTAAAAAAAATCTTTCAGGATTCTGCATGGTGTTGCCCATTGAACACCTTAATGACTGTCTCAGGCAGCATAATAAACATTTCAGAAAGACTGAATTCCTTTTAAATAGTCAGTGGAAGAAAATGTCTATATGATGTGACCGTTCAGGTTATTGTTTCCAACTTTGATACCTGACCTCCACATTGCAGCCAAACTAGAGCCACTAACAGATATTGGTTCATTGTTAGACATTCGTGAATCCCAACCCTTCACCCCCTATATAAGGTTCGGGGTGGTTGGTTTTTCAAATATCTACTTGACATTATCCTTGTGTATTTGGCCACCGTCTTTAAGGAAAGAGGTTGGTTTGAAGTTATTGTTTCTATAATTGGTTGACTATTAATTATCTTTCTTGTGCATGACATTTAATATTTGTTTGTAGCATTTGTCCATTAGTACTTCAGTGCTTTCATAAACCGGTTTAAGTTATGTATTCTTCAGTTGATAATTTGATCTCCCTTTCTTTTTCAAAAAAATGCAGTGAGCTTTCTTGCTGACCTGGGGGGCCTTTACTGCATAAGTATTGGTATCTTTTTCTGCTTCTTGGTGCAAGTATGTTTACAGTTTACCCCTATTTTCATGTTATTTTCCTGTTTTCTCTCACATTCTTAATAAATTGATGATGTTCATCTTGTTTGTCTTATTTTCCATTTTCTAATAGCTGCAACTGGACATGTAAGTATATCTTTCGAGTGTGTTCTCTAAGCTTTTAACTTATATCCCTTATCAAATGTTACTTCATCTATATCTATTTGCGACTTTAAAAACTTTGTATTTGTTGAGTTAAGATACTTTGGGAAATCTTTTGATGTTTCAAGTATTTAATTCGCTGACCTCGATGACATCTTCTCATCTTCAAATGATAAAAATGGGGAGTGGCTTATTATTGTTGCTGTTACAAACATGTGGATTGTTTGGAGGGGACGCAGAATAGTACTACTTTTTATTGAAGTGGCCTAATGAAAATATATGTCTTACGGAACTTTTATGGGTTTCTATTTAAGCAGAAAAAGTCAAAAGATGGAGAAGGTGCAGAAAATATAGGTTGATTTTAATTTATGTCCAGAGCAATCAAAACTATACTGTATAGTATTTCAAGGAGTACTTGCACCTTGGGCTATTGGAATTGGATCAATTGATAAAAGGAATGTAAATCATTCAGTTTTGGCTGGATTTCTTGCCTTGGCAAGAATCAAATCCATTTTGTGAAGTATTAAGTACTCTTTGATTGATGTTCAGGAAATTTAGAAAATTTAGTTTCCCATCAGTTTTCTGATATTCCCAATGCTCCTCATTTGTAGTGTGAATATAGAATCAAGCGGCTTCGCAATGAGGATAGCATCATGAAGAACATCAGGAATCGTCGAAAAGCCCAAGAACGATGGGAGAAAGTGAGTGTTTACTTTACTCAGAAACATTTAAAAATTTAATTTCTGGGTTTGGTTATGTTCTACTTTCTTCCTTTCTTTTGAGTGTAGCTAGTTCACTGCATTTTCTTTAGTTCCAAGTTAATTTATTATTGGACTAATTAGACTTTTGTCGTATTACTTGTATAGTTGAGGAAATATGTCAGATACACTTGGGGATCTTGCTCACTGGATGATAGCATAAGTGAGCCAAACAAGGCAAGTTGCACTGGTATTATGACAAAATCATTCCAGCAAAGTGGGTCATCAAATAGACGTAGAATGCAGGATCAATCTAATGCAGTCAGTTTTAGCAAGAAGGTCATGTTGCCAGATGAGAAGGTGGCTATATATTATGCCTCAGAATCCTTATTGTAGTTTAATATTTTTATGTTGTTCTATTAGCTGGAACTCTATAATTAGTGGATGTAGCACTGCAGAAAGTGAGCACCGGGCATGTTCAAACTCAAGAGGTCAGATCTTGCTATACCGAAGCGCCGATGAACCAGGAAACACAGTCATCTTTCTCAATATGTAAGCCAGTAAGTTTCCATTACTATTGTTCGTCTTATTTCTAGGGCTTCTTCATGACATGTTTTATATCAAAATACTCTTCCAAAACATATAGTGATGAATTAGGTTGTGGTTGGTTCCTACTTATCTTTAATTGCACGAAATTGAACATTTCGTTTATTCTCAATCCATTGCAATTTGATATGATTTGTTGCAAGTGTGATCCTTATTTGATGGCTAGGCTTTTTCCCCGTTACTATATGTTGTTAGAGTTTGCGCTCTTCTATCTTTTGATCCCCGACCTTCAACTTTAGTATTTAAAGCATCATTTGAGTCAGCCTTTTACTCATAGTTGTTGGAGGCTAGAGGCGCCCATAAGCGCCAACTGGTGTATATCGCCCGAGGTGCGCCTCTCAATCACGTTGTGCCAGAATTAAAAGAAGACACTGCAAAAATAAAAACCCTCATAAACAGAATACAGAATACCAAATACTTACAAGCTCATTAGCTGGAACAAGTCAACATGCAATAAAACACACATTAAAAAGTTTTAAAGATTCAAGCCTTAAGCATTCAACATTAAAATCTAAATAATAGACTACTAGACAGTAGACACAAAAGCATAAATGACATTAAATTTTGACACATAAGCATTGATGGCAGTCTAGAGCTCTGGTGATAGTGGCGGAAGTTGGAGTAGAGGTCGTCAGATGGCCTGGACAGCTGAGCAATGAATGACGATTTATTTTTTCTTTTGTGTATGCTCTAAAGTGTAAACCCCTCTTTCCCAAGTTTTTCCCTTTTACTCTCAAAATGATGCGTTGCCTATTTATATGACACAGCCCAGAAAGAATGTACTTAAGAAGTTTATCTTTTCCTTAAAAACATGTCTTGAGGTGGGGAGAATCCCCTGTGCACAATAGGCGCGCTTCTAAAGCGCCCCCACACATGCGAAAAGGCGCTGGAGGCGCCACAAGGCGCTCGCCTCTAGGACAGTGACTGCCTCCAGTGTGCGAGCCCCCTCTGCCTCCAACAACTGTGGTTCTATGCATTTTCATATATTTGATAGTTGTAACTCTGAGGATGAGTGGGTTCTAGCAAGATGCCTCCTTTTCGTGCTTTGGCGCCTAATTCGAAATGCAGCAAGCTCATGAAACAATGCTTTGTTTTATCACTACTGTGAGTTTTGTCAACATCAATCATTGTCATCTGGTTGTCTCTGTTACACGGTAATAGATTGCAATATGGAATTGAGGTACAACTGTTCAATTAAATGATATCAAAACCATATATCACCTCTTTCTGGGAAGCAAAAGGCTAATTTTTTTGCTGAAATTGTGCTGAATTCTGTATGTGTCTGGCAATCTCTCGAGAACTCTCTGTTGGGGAGAGCAAACATAATGATTTTTCCTGGAACGGATAGAGTATTTGCTTTTCAGAACAAAAAAGGGATGAAACATACTGTTTCAGAAGGAAGTGGTTATTTTCTGTAGTTTAGTACAGCAATAACGATTAAGCACCTGCTTTTCAGGGATAGAAAACGACAGTTTTGTCCAGAAGGACCCAACTCATGAACTAGTTATCATCCTTTTTTCTTGGGAGAGAGAGAGAGGTCAAACTAATTCATGGTAGCAGGTACCTTGTTCAGGTGCAGCAGACTTTATTTCATTTATTCATTCTTTACTCTATTGTTTATTCTCTTAAGCAGAATGAGGCATTGTTGTCAGAGTTGACAACTGACACTTCTTGTATGTGTAACACTAGACATTTCCGTCAATTGTTTACTTCAAGCATTTTATGTGCTCATTTAATCACTTTTATTTTAGTTGTATAATAATTTTTAGGGTGATTCTTGGCTTAAAATTTATGTTTATCACACAAAGCTAAGTAATTTTTCTTTTTGTTCTATGAGCTCGCTCTTTAATTATTTTCGACCATTAGAATGGTGCAGCTGATTTGTAAATGTGCCTTTCAACTTCAAATGTTCATATTTCCTAGGCCATTTCTATTCGCACACAAAAACAAAACTCTTTTCACACCACATTTCTTTATGAAAAAAATATACATTAAGCAATATACTAAAATACTCTTTTCTTTCTCATCTTTTCCAAAATTAATTTTCATAGAAAATTAAATCTTTCCCTCACGATTTCAATACTGCAAAAAGTATAGAATTTTTGAGCCGTAATTCACCAATTAATATTCAACCAAATTCACTTACAAAGATCACAATGGGGCAAAAAATTGTGCATCAGGGGAAGCCTTATTGTGCACTTGGACCGCCCAGCCTAAACGCGACCCGCGCGCAAGTCGCCACTTTCAGTTTTTTTTTTTTAATTATACGTTAAAAATTGAGAGAGTACTATAAGGCATAACAGGGAGTATTATAAGGCATAAAACATTGTTTATTAGGCATAAAACGAAATACTACTAGGCATAATAGAGACTACCATAAGGCATAACAGAGAGTACTATAAAGCATAACAGAGAGTACTATAAGGAATAAAACGAAATACTATAAGACATAACGGTGAGTACTATAAGATATAACAAAGTGTACTATTAGGCATAATACATAGTATATTTTTTCACTATTGAATTAATTAATATTCGTTTAATTGTTAATTTATTAATGAATTAAATAAAATAAGAAAAAAATGGGGAAAAAATGAAAAAAAAAATTGAAGGTAATTATTTTTTCATTATTGAATTAATTAATATTTATTTAAATTTTAAATTATTAATGAATTAAATATTTTTTAATTATTATTTAAAGTTTTTGTTATTTAATATTAAATTGGTGGGCCATGGCAGATGCACAATAAGACTTATGTGCATCAGGTGCACATGAGACCCACTCTCACAATGGATGATGAGCAACCAAAACAAATGAATAATATAGTTTTAGCACTCTTTTCTCGGCTTGGCTTTGCAATTTGTTGCAAAAAAATTTGTAGTCAACATACCTGTCGCGCACTAGTTCGGTGGCTAACGACAGAACCATTGTTAAAATTTCGGTCAATAACGACCATACTGAATAAACATATTCGGCACGTCATTGTCAGAATGTTGACAATATTTCAGTAATTTTTTGCCGAACTATGTCAGCTTGTTCGGTTGTTACTTATTGAAGGCATTGTTGATTTTAAATTAAACGCAATTCTCATTTCACTACGGTTGATTATTTATATATATATGATTTTGCATTTCTTCAAGAAAAAATGAAGTCTCTACGTTTGGGGTAGAATTATGTTTTGTTACACTAAAATTATGGTATTTCCTTGATAATTATAAAAAAACATACCAGTTTGGCCGATACATACCGTTCCGCATTTAACAAGTTTGGTGGACACATACTGTTTCGTCTTTAACTAGTTCGGCGGATACATATCGTTCCTACTTTAACAATTCGGCTATTATATACCGAAATCTATAAATTATTCTAGTCGGTACCTCCCAATTTTCATTTAAAAAAGTAAAAATAAGAAGTGTAAAAAGGTCCACAAATGTGGTGTGCAAAGTAAAAAAAATAAATTTTGTAAATTTATTGTGATGTGGAAAGTAATTGTGGTGTGAAGAGAGATTTTTTTTTTTTTTTTTTTGTGGTGTGAATAGAAATGCCCATAAAAGAAAAGTTCATATATGATTTCCATGTTAGTTGACTCTGCAAAATAAAAAAAAAAATACACTGTTATGCGCCAAAGTGGGTTAATCATAGGTTATTGGTTCAAATTTCTATATGTGTGTAAAAAAAAAGAAAAAAAGAAAAAAAAAATACGTTTATACGCCAAAGTGGGTTAACCATAGGTTATGAGTTCTACTTTTTGTGCGTGTGTAAAAAAGAAAAATATTAAAAAAACACACTTTTATACGCCAAAGTGGGTTAACCATATGCTATGGGTTCAAATTTCTGTGCG
>JAUEKW010178402.1:0-14473 GCA_032274785.1 Ajuga reptans | reverse complement strand
CTAGGCGGGACTGGGAATCACCAGCCACCAACTTTGGATGCATATCCTCATCCACCAACATCGGATCCACACAAAGCCGCTTCCCCACTATCCCCGACTCCAATTCGTGCGAGCCACGCTTTCGACATGCGGGCGATGCTCTATCCAAATTGTCAGACTCCCCCACTGCCTCCTTGTTTCCACCCCTCTTTGGCCTCCCACGAGGTCCTTTTACTTTCCTAGTCACCACACCCCCCCACCCCTTTGCTACTTGATAATTCTCGTTTAAGCCGATAAAATACTTTTTAAACTCCGACAGTCTCGTTACCCATCACCGTCGTTAACGTGCCATCGTCTTTCGACGTCAAACTACCAGGGTCAGCCGTCTCTTGGTGAGCTCCCCTTTTAGACCCCTCCGTCATCTCTAAAGGCACAGTAGGTGATTGTTCACCTAGCCCCTTCCTTGTAGCACCCTCACCCTCACCACAAAGCCCCTCCTTATCACTCGATGTCCACCCCCCTTCCTCCTGAACTCCTTCTTAAATTTCGTTCCCTCCTCTCAATGCTTCGCCCAAGTCAGTAGCCTTTAAAGAAGTCTGCCCATCTGCCCTCAACCATGGCCCATATTGGTGAGAGACATTGCCACCCAGGTCCGTAGCCGAACACACTATAGGGTAATCCTGATCTAAGTGATCCAACCTCCCGCACACATAACAGAATTCCGATAATCGCTCATATCGGAGGAATACTACCTGCTTCGTTAACCCCACCATAGCATTCACACCTCTACAAAGTGGTTTGGTAATATCTAGCAGCACTCGAACCCACAGATACCGTCCCCAAGCAATAGCACCCTGAGGACAGTCCACCTCGACTACCCCACCCAGTGCTCCAGCAATCGCCCGTCGCACTGCATCTATTATATGTCAAAATTCTAGACCGTGTATCTGTACCCAAAAGGGGACTTTAGTCACTGAGACTGTATCCGGACGCGCTCCTTCATCTAACCGAGCTAAAGCCAGCAGCGAACCCTTAAAGTTCCAAGGTTGTCGATGAAACATACAATCACATTCTTTCCGATTTCTAAACTGAAAGATATACATACCATTGTCAACAGCCGATACATCCAATCCGCTTTTAATAGGCCATATGCGCTGGAGCATTGTTGCAAGATCACACTTTCCTATCGTACGCCGATTCACCAGCCACCCAACCAGCACCGATGATGCCATCGAAATATTCATCTCCGCCACCACAACATCCGTACTTTCCTCCTCCATAAGCACTACCCGCTGCCATGCCGTAGCCAACGCTGATACACCCTCCCCTTCCATAACACCCACAAAAAACCCTAGCCTAAAAGAATAACACTGAAGACAGGAAATATAACCGCGATCAACCTCCTGACTCACTCGAACGGAGACAACCAGAAAAATTTGGTGGAAAAAACCCTATCAACAATGGTGGAAACTACGTACGCAGACAGGGAAAGCCTCACGCCAGAAACCCTAGCGGAGCGGTTTTGCAATAGGTACATGAGCTAAGTTCAATAATATTGGATTCTATTCTAACACATCTTTTATACTTTTATTTACTTTTCTAGTCCTGGTACACATAACACATATCAGTTTGGCTCGATATATAGAAAAGCCAATGTTTAATTTTACATCAAAACTCTATTAGATTATATTAATATGTAATACAACATTTAATATGTAATACAATTTTATTCAACATATGAAAAGGTGAGACAGTAGCAAGTTATTGACAGAATAACTTTACATACGAATAATAGATTGTAAAGTAACTAACATAATTCCAATGACTTTTACATTACATGGTCAAATATGCATTGCTGCTATTAAGTAAACATGACGACATACTTCAATTATTGGCCTCTCTTTTTTTGAAATAAAAGAAAAGACATTGTAACAAAAAGAGAACAAGCTCTAATAATAACAAACGAGATAAGGTGACATTTCCAACGACAGCAGTCGAATTGCTGACCAACGATGAGGCAATTGATTTATTATCATTGAGAATACATTACGAAAGCAGTCTCCATGGCTGCCTCTTTGCTTTGTAAATATCTGTTTTCTTCTACTTGGCAAGTTAACAAGTACCGGGTCGTAAGTGGTATATATATTCTCTCACTCGCGCAACCCATTTTGCAGCGGTAGTTAAGTTCTTTCCTCATTTCAATATTAAGCATTAAAATAAGATATGTAATAAAACTTGGTCATCAAATAATTTGGAAGAGAATCCAGTTGATGTGGATAAGCTTGGAAAAAAACAACCTGCACAGATATAGCATCTGTGTCGAAGGCGAGTTTGGGAGAGCTCGTTTGGTCTTCGGTGGTTTGCCGTGTTAGTTGACGGACGTTGTTGGTATAGTATAGGTTAGGTGTTAGGGAGTCAAAGTCTATTGTAAAACCTAAGATTATACGGAGTACTATTAATAACAAAATGTCCGAGGGATTCAGGCCCGTTTATATGTTGGTGTCTATTTTGCAACGTAGATAGTGCAGGGTATAGCGCGTCTTTCTGGATATTATCATACAGAGAGCATTCACGGATGGCCAATATCCCCAGAGTATCCAAACTCCTCATAGTCATTTGGGGTAACTAGTATAAATAATAGGTAGCAGAAGGGTATGTGTTGGATCTAAAAATGGAACCTAAACAGCAAAAACAAACGAGAATCGGTAAGGATAGGGACTGAGTTGATAGCGGAAGCTCTGAATAAGAAATATATTGATAGATAAAAGGGTGTTCTTAGAGTGAACACTAACTCCTAATTGAATGTTTGCTTACAGAGAAAGGAAACAAACAATCCCTGAGAAACAATTCTCCCAATAAACATACTCTAAAACATTGCAAATGAAAATAGCTAATACTATATAGAAGCTGCTAGGGTTTTCCTTATTGTTGGTACCCTCAATTGCTAGTGAACGCTAGTACTCTGTCTCCACTCTCTCACTGTCCTGAGGTAACGACTTGTAGGTGAGTTTTCTGCTCCTGTTACTAACATCGTACATCACATAGTCCTGATGCCAAGCTAGGACATTTCTTGTCCTCTTTTGAAGAATGGGCTCAGTGGAATTAGGTTGGGATTCACTTGGGCCTGTGTTGGGCTTTGGTTTGATAGGTAAATAAGTGGGGTTTAGAGCTAGGTTTGGGGCCGTATCACCCCCCTCCTTCTGGAAGAATGGCCTTATCCTCAAGGCCAAAGTCGAGAAAATCATGTTTGAAGTGAAGTTCATCTTCCCAAGTTGCATTCTCTGGGGCAGAATCAGACCATTGAATTAAGACCTGAGGAACGGGTATTCCATTGCGGAGTATGTGGCGTTTGCCAGAAATGGCCAGTGGGTGCAGTAGCGGGTGTGAGTCATGAAATGAGGTAGGAAGCGGCTGAGATATTGCTGGTAACGGACCACTAACCGGTTTGAGGAGGGACACATGAAACACGGGGTGGATTCGGCTGGTGTGGGGAAGGTCCAATTTGTAAGCGACTGACCCAATTTTTTCCAAGCCAGCAAATAGGCCATAGTAGCGGTGGGATAATTTATGGTGACGGGAAAGGGAAACAGAGGTTTGGCGGTATGGTTGGAGACGAAGCCCGACCATGTCACCGACAGCGAATTGAACGTCGCGACGATGTTTGTTAGCCTACTGCGTCATGCGGTGTTGGGCTCGCTGGATATTCAGTTTGAGGTTGCGTAATAGAGAATCGTGCTCCAGAAGGGTATCTTTGACGGCCTGGACAGATGTGGAGTGGTGTTGATACGGTGGGATGGAAGGTGGGATACGGCCATAAAGGGCCTGAAATGGGGTCATGTTTATGCTCGAGTGATGGCTAGTGTTGTACAAGAATTCGGCCCAAGGGAGGAGCCGGAGCCACGTAGTGGGCTGATCTTGAGAATAACAACGGAGATACTGCTGCAGAACTCGGTTGAGGACCTCCGTTTGACCGTCTGTTTGAGGATGATAGTCGGAGCTGTGCTTAAGTGTTGTGCCACTCAGCGTAAAAAGTTGCTGCCAGAAGGCGCTCATGAATACAGGGTCACGATCTGAGACAATCGACTTTGGAAAACTATGGTGTTTAAGGATAATATCAGTGAACAGGGTTGCCGTTTTTGCTGTTGTAAATGATGTTGGCAAAGGGCCAAAATGTGCATACTTGGTAAGGCGGTCGACGACCACAAGGATGACGGAGAGCCCTTTGATAAACGGTAACCCGGTGATGAAATCCATGGGAAGGTCTTCCCAAACCGATGACGGAATTGGCAGTGGTTGTAAGAGACTGGCAGGTGGGAGTGTTGACGTTTTGACCTGTTGACAAACATGACAAGAAGAGATAAAATTAGCAACATCAGTGCACATATTTTTCCAAAAAAATAACGTGGCCAGACGAACAAGCGTCCGTTTTTTGCCGGCATGACCTCCCACGAGTATAGAGTGAGACTCGTGAAGAAGTTGTTGTTTTAGTGATGTATTCGACCCAATAACATATTTGTTTCGGAACACTAGGACACCATTTTTTACTGAGTAATCTGTTGGGAGAGATCATTTTCGGAACTGTTCGTGAAGGGCCAAGAGTTGAGGATCGGTAGAATTGTCGGAATGGATGTTTTGAAGGAGATCCGGAAGAGGGTGGGAGGTGAGAGAGAATATAGTGGCGGAAAGAGGAGAGGAAGAGTCTGAATCCGGAAATTGATGGGATAAGGCATCAGCTACGATATTGGATGGGCCGGCCTTGTATTCGATTCGGAAGTCAAACCCAAGCAATTTTTGTATGTAGTGTTGTTGGTCCGGGGTTGTTTGAGGCTTTTTTGGTCGGTGCGAATCAGGAATTGACGTACTAATAAATAGGGGCACCATTTAAGAACCGCTTCGGTGATGGAAAATAATTCTTTGGTATAGGTGGAAGCACCTTGCATTCGGCCTATAATTTTCTTGCTGAAAAAAGATACCAGATGGCCATCTTGTAATAAAACCGCACCAACACCCAGATTTGATGCGTCCGATTCAATGATAAATTGTTTCGTAAAGTCCGGAAGGGCCAGAACCGGAACTGATGACATGGCAGATTTGAGTTTATCAAACGAAGATTGAGCTGCCTCAAAGCAGAGGAATGAATTGTTCTTCAACAATTCGGTTAACGGAGCAGCCATCGTTGAGTATCCTTGGATGAAACGACGGTAATATCCGGTAAGGCCTAAAAAACCCCGTAACTGTTTCAAGTTGAGTGGAGGTGGCTACTGGAGCATGGCCTGAATTTTGGATTGATCGGCAGAGACCGTACCCGCCGAAACGACGTGGCCCAGGTAGTCAATAGAAGGTTGAAAGAAACAACATTTGGATAGCTTCACAAAGAAACGGTTGGAATAGAGACAAGCCAAGACTTGGGAGAGATGAGAGACGTGATTAGTGAGGGAGGGGCTATAGATGAGGATATCGTCGAAGAACACTACCACGAAGCGTCGTAAGTAGGGGAGGAGTATTTTGTTCATGATGGATTGGAAAGTGGATGGGGCATTGGCTAAGCCGAAAAGCATAACCAAAAACTCATAGTGATCGAAGATTGATTGGAATGTTGTTTTGGGTATGTCATGAGGATGCATCCAGATTTGATGGTAGCCAGATCGTAGGTCTAATTTCGTGAATAGTTTGGCATGGCGAAGTTTATCGAGAAGTTCGTCAATGGTGGGAATGGGAAAATGGTCTTTTATAGTGACGACATTGAGGGCTCTATAATCAACGCAGAAGCGTTACGTGTTGTCTTTTTTGCGAATGAGTAGGACAGGAGATGAGAATGGACTGGTGCTGGGACGGATTAGGCCTTGATTGAGCATATCTGAAATCAATTTTTCCATTTTATTTTTTAGGAAATGAGGATATCGGTAGGGACGAACATTAACTGGGAGTGTATGAGGTTGTAAGATGATCCGATGGGAGAGATTGCGGTGTGGTGGTAGTTCGGTTGGAATAGAGAAGATGATTTGGTACTTGTAGAGGACATTGATGATTTCAGGGGGAATATCGGAGAGAAAACTTAGGGGGGGCCGGAGGGGCTGAGTTGTCGGCAGAATCTGACTGGAGATCGATTAAATGTACTTCAAACACATATTCGATATCATCAGTGCGAAGCAATGCTTGTAGCTGGTTGAAGGAGATGGGTGAATTCTTGGGAGCAGACTCGCCACGAAGAGTAATGGTGGAGCTGTGGAACTGAAATTCCATAACCATTTGGGAGTGATCATGTGTAACTTTCCCGAGGCTCTGAAGCCATTGAATGCCTAAGACAATGTCCGGGCCTTGAATCGGCAAAATATGCAAGTCAACATCAAACAAGTGACCTTGCAAGATTAAGGGTGCGCTGGGGAGAAATGATGTACACGACAAAGAATTCCCGTTGCCAATATATACTTTAAAACACGTGATTGTGGTGACCGGTAACCCTAGAGATTCAGCTGCTTTCGGTTTAATGAAATTGTGGGTGCTACCACTGTATATCAAAATGTGAAAAATCTGGCCGTTGATGGAGCCCGATAAACGTAACGAGCGTGGGTTGGAGGGGTCCGAAAGGGAAATAAAGCTTAAAATATCGCCCGTAATGATATCATCGATCTCGTCGGTCGTCGAAGTAGCCTCCTCGGAGTCCGATTGATCATCGGTGCCCAGGAATAACAGGAATTTAGATTTACAGCGGTGGGAAGGGCTCCATCACAAGTCACAATTGTAACAGAGTCCTTTTTTCCATTTTTCTCGTAACTCTGCTGGGGAGAGACAATGAATGGGAAGAGAGTATGAGTCCGATAGGGATGGTGTGGTGTTTTTGGTTGTTGGGGATGTGAGAGCAGTGGAAGTAGAATGGGGATTGTTGATGGAAAGTGGAGTACGATTAGGTGGATGACGAGAATAATTGGAGTGGGGTTGTGCTAATGTGTGTTTATGGGCCGGAATGGGTTGAGAGGAATATATGGGCCAGGAGTAGGAGGAATAATTTTTAGCATCCTCGGAACGGGCTTCATAAGCCCTAGCTAAGGCAAAAGCCTCCATAAGTGTACTGGGCCGGGCAAACAGTAACTCACGTTTGAGATGGGGTTTAAGCCCAGTGATGAAGAAACTGATCAACAGAGGTTCCGAAATACCTGTTACCAGATTCATGAGGTCTTCAAATTCAGACTGAAACTTGGCAACGGATGTTCGTTGCGTTAATTTTGACAGATTCCCTTGGGGTCATCGTAGAATGAACTCTCGAAACGATGTTGAAGGTTGGTGAGAAAATCCTTCCAAGTGGACAAGAGGGCATTACTCTTCATCCATTGAAACCAACTCGCTGCCTGACCTTCCATGTTGAAGGCATCTAGGCGAAGACGCATTTCATCAGGTACGTTGTGAAAATTAAAAAATTCCTCAATGCGGAATATCCACCCGGCGGCATCGGTGCCGTCGAATTTAGGAATTTCCATTCGGACAGAGTGGGTGAGGGCAGCTAGATCTGGTGGTCGAGTGTTTAGATCCGGAATTTGGGTCAAGGGAAGAGTGAGGGTATCAGTGCTGGGTGATGCTACGGAAGAGTGGGGGAGATCTTTGAGACGATTCTCAACGTCAATCATATGATCCTGAAGGGCTTTGTGGAAAGAGAAGATTTGGGTCTCAAGATGGGCTTGAATATTTTTAATGGCGGAGGTGAACTCAGAGTCGGACATGGTTGGATGAGAACGAAAGGAAGAGGATGAAGCAATGAAAGCACCAATTGATACATAAAAGGGTGTTCTTAGAGTGAACACTAACTCCTAATTGAATGTTTGCTTACAGAGAAAGGAAACAAACAATCCCTGAGAAACAATTCTCCCAATAAACATACTCTAAAACATTGGAAATGAAAATAGCTAATACTATATAGAAGCTACTAGGGTTTTCCTTGCTGTTGGTACCCTCAATTGCTGGTGAACGCTAGTGCTCTATCTCCACTCTCTCACTGTCCTGAGGTAACGACTTGCAGGTGAGTTTTCTTCCCCTGTTACTAACATCGTACATCACGTAGTCCTGATGCCAAGCTGGGACCTTTCTTGTCCTCTTTTGAAGAATGGGCTCAGTGGAATTAGGTTGGGCTTCACTTGGGCCTGTGTTGGGCTTTGGTTTGATGGGTAAATAAGTGGGGTTTGGAGCTGGGTTTGGGGCCGTATCATATCTCAACTTTCTTGCAACTGAAACATAATTGATACAAGTATACATGAAAATTTTTATGAAGAGGGAAATAAAATAAGATGTTACTAGAGTTGATCACTTTCAAAACAACTGCTCTTTCCTCATTTTAATATTAAGCATTAAAAGAAGATATATACGAGAACAAAGTGTCGTGATTTTTTATGCAATTAACCCTTTAAAATGAAGAAAAGTAGTTTAAAAAGGAATAACGGAAAGAAAACGACAATTACCGGAAACAAACAAAACCTATTATCATATTAGGTCATTTCGTTGACAATAGAACTACAATATTTAAAAAGAAAAAGTTTAGGGCATTACAGTGATTTGATCCAACAAAACTCACCGATAAATTATTGGGCACGCTCTCAATTTCACTAAATATATTCAAACTAATTTATCTTTTCAGTGTTTCATTGATAGTGATGAATACTTTTGAAAAGTAAAGATGAGTTATACTTTCATTCTAACTGAATGATACTGGAAAAGGAGATTTAGGAGGCAACACAAGTAAATGCTCAAATACAACTCCTCACTTAATGGAATCCACCACAAGTTTGGAGCAACTTGTCGCTTTGAGAAATCCACCAAAAAGGCTAAAAGCTAAAAATAGAAGAACTCCTTCTAAACAAGTCAAGAGACTCAAATATAGTTTATAACTTTTGAAATTTTCTGTCTCAAATACAAAAGAGAGGGCTCTATTTATAGGAGCCTTTACATGATTCTAGATAATGTAATAATGATTTGACTTCACAACTTACTAGACTCAAGACTCATAAATATTGACATTTGAACAACTTAGATACATGACTAGGACTCTAAAATCTGATGAATTTCGAAATGAATGCCAAAAGGTAGCTGGAAGGACAAAAAAACTCAAAGATTTATGAACTTGGCAGATTCCAGCCACCATCTGCCACACTTTAGTAAAATAGTCATAACTCATTCTAGAAAAGTCCAATTGCTTCACTGTTTGGGTAGTTAGAAACTAGACGTGTAGGGCTTCGAATCCATATGTGCCAATCAGCCCAAATATGTCTGAAAAGAAGCAGTTTATTCCTCAAACTTGGCCCAAGTGCTGGACTGTTTTGCAAAAATCTCATTTTTCTTTTATTGGGCCTTTTCTTTCAGCATCATTCGCTTTCGCTGCGTGCAAACTCATCCTCGAGTTACTTTCACATTCATCAACACAATCATCACGATAAGGAGATAAGTCAGCCACATTAAAAGTGGCAGAGATGCCGTAGTTTCTGGGAAGTTCGATTTTGTAAGCATTTTCTCCTATGCGCTGAAGAACTTTAAATGGTCCGTCAGCTCGTGAACTGAGTTTCCCATGCTTCCCTCTAGGGAATCTTTCCTTTCGCAAGTGGATCCAAACCAAATCTTATTCTTTGAATACAGCGGGCTTGCGATGTTTATCGGCGTTCCTTTTGTACTTTTCATTTTGCTTGATAATCCGATCATGTATTTATTGATGCATCATTTTGATGAACTTGGCCATATCTTCTACATCTCCACTAAAAGAATGAGTGATGTGATAGGAATCAAATCCAGCGGACTATTTGAATTGCCACCATAAACATGCAACTACAAAGGACTAGTTCCTGTAGTTTGGTTCCACGATCGGTTGTAAGCAAACTCCGCTTGAGCAAGAGTGAGATCCCATTGGCAAGTGTTAGAACGCACCAAGCTCCTCAAGAGATTCCCCATGCTCCTATTGACAACTTCAGTTTGACCATCTGTTTGAGGATGATGAGAGCTGCTAAATTGCAAACAAGTCCCCAATTTTTGCCAAAGTGTACGCCAAAAGTGACTCATAAATTTTGGATCTCGGTCAGAAGTCATAGTTTTAGGAACTCCATGGAGTTTCACAATCTATCGAAAATAAAGATCGGCTATATTGGAAGCATCCATCATTTTGTTGCATGGCACAAAATGAGCTATCCTGGAGAATCGATCTACCACCACCATAATCGAGTCTTTGTTCCTTTGAGTTCTTGGTAATCCCACCATGAAATCGAGGCTAACACCTCTCATGGGACCATTGGAATGGGCAATAGAGCGTATAAACTGGTATTTTGAGCTTTTGATTTTGCTAAGTGATAAATTCGACAACGTTCCACATGCCGAGCAACATCCCTGTCCATTCGCGGCCAATAAAAATTTTCTTGGACAAGTGATAAAGTCTTGTCTCTTCCAAAGTGTCCAGCAAGCCCTCCTCCATGAGATTCCTTGATGATAGATTCTCTAATTAAGGGAACATTGCGGGATACATAATTGGTTATCTTTAAAAAGAAAACCATCTTGCAACAAGAAATGACTCGATGGACCGTTCGAGCAATCCTCCCATATCTTTTGGAAATGAGGATCATCCTTGTACTGCTATTTGAGATATTCAAAGCCCAAAACTTGTACTTCCAATATGGAGAGTAGAGAATGTCTCAGGCTCAAAGCATCCGCCACTTGATTTTGCTTTCCTGATTTATTCTTGATGTCGAACGTAAAAGATTGAAGAAGCTCCACCTATTTAGCATGCTGACGGTTGAGACCATTGATATATTTCAAGGCCTCATGGTCAGAAAATAGAATGAATTCCTTGCATATGAGATAGTGACTCCAATGATCCAAGGCCCTAATAATTGCATAGAACTCCTTGTCATATGTGGAATAATTCACCCGACTTCAGTTGAGCTTTTCACTAAACAAGGCAATGGGCCTTCCCTCTTGGCTAAGCAGTGCACCAACACCCACATTTAAAGCATCACAATCTACTTCAAATAATTTGTCAAAATCTGGAAGTGCAAGAACGGGCGCGGTTGTTATCTTCAGCTTGATGAGATCAAAACTCTTTTGCGCTTCCTTTGACTATTGAAAGTTTCCTCCCTTCAAGCACTCGGTGATTGGGGCCACAGGGGTGCTAAAACTTTTGATGAATCGCCGATAAAATGAAGCAAGGCCATGAAAACTTCGCACATCACTTCGTCGGAAATGATAAAGCCTTGAAAAATAAGGCTTTTGAAGAAGAACTCACATTTCTTCAAATTAGCATAAATTTTTTCTCCCTTAAAGTGCTGAAAACTTTATGAAGATGCTCCAAATGTGCTCACCTTTTTTTACTAAAAATTAGAATGTCGTCAAAATAAACAACAACGAACTTACTAATATAAGGTTTGAAGACTAGGTTCATCAACCTTATAAAAGTGCTTGGAGCATTCGAAAGGCCAAACGGCATAACCATCCATTCGTAAATTCCATCCCTTATCTTGAAGGTCGTCTTTCATTCATCTCCGGGCTCATTCGGATTTGATGGTAGCCACTTCGAAGATCAATCTTCGAAAATATTGATGCACCATGTAATTGGTCAAGAAGATCATCTAGACGAGGAATAGGAAAGTGGTACTTGATTGTAATCTTATTCACCGCCCTACTATCGGTACACATGCGCCAAGAACCATCTTTCTTGGGGACAAGAAGTACCGGGACTACACATGGACTCATACTTTCTCTTAGCAATCCTTTATCCAGAAGCTCTGGCACTTGCCTTTGTAATTCTCCATGCTCCTCCGAATTCATCCTATAAGCTGCTTTATTTGGAATTGAAGCACCAGGGGTGAATTCGATGCAATGTTGAATGTCTCTCATGGGTGGAAGGCCTGGAGGAATTTTATTTGGAACAACATCCTGAAATTCTTGAAGAATGGGTATCATTATAGGTGGCATCTCTATTATTGTTCCATTCTCTTCAATCATTACAAGAGCATAAGTTTCATTACATTCCTCCAAGGCTGCATCAAATTGAGATTTAGAAATCAAAAGAGTTTCCTCTCCTTTAGAGGGTTTAGGAATACACTCTAGCTTAGAAGGATCCAACACAATCTTTACTCCATCCTTATCAAAAGAATAAGTATTTTTATGCCCATCATGAGTAAATTTCCGATCGTACTGCCACGGCCTTCCAAGAAGTAGATGACAAGCAGCCACTGATACTACATCACACCAAATGTCATCTTGATCATTATTGCCAATAGAAAAGTGAACCAAGCATCTGTTATCAACTCTTAATTTATTTCCTTTGGACAACCACGAGAGTCTATAATGATAAGGATGCACCTCAGTCTTGAGTTTGAGCTTTTCGACCATTTTATTAGACACCATGTTTTCACAAACTTCCACCGTCAATAATAATATTGCATACTTTTCCATTGGAGGTGCACCGTGTATGAAAAATATTGTTCTGCAGCTACTCTTGTTCTTCTTGCATAGCACTTAGACACTTTCTTGCAATGAGACTCTCTCCTTGGTCAGCATACGTAATCTCTTCTTCATCTTCAACTTCATCATATTTAGGCTCCTCCTCTTCTATGGATTCATCTTCTTCCATCAGTGAGACAATTCTTCTATTTGGACAATCAGAAGATATATGTCCAAATCATTGGCACTTAAAGCATCAGTGAGAATTGGGAGTCAAAGTATTAGGATGATTTATCTTTGGTGCTTCGTCCTTTTTGGGGGAAACCTTCTAAGGACCTGATTTATTAGAAGAGAGAGGCTTCGAAATAGGAGCATTACCTTTGTTGGAAAAGACGTCCCTATTCCATGACCGGTTATTTTTTGGGGCTTCCTTAATTTGTCTCTCCACCTTTATTGCAAGCTTCACCACAGCATTGTAAGACTAATACAGCTGAAGTTGGACCACATTAGCAATTTCTGACCTTAGAGCTCCAAGATAGCGAGCTATAGTTTGTTCCCCCGGCTCCTCAATTTCACATCTGATCATGAGGCGCTCAAATTCAGCTGTGAAATCTTCCACGGTCTGTTCTCCTTGCTTAAAGCTGTGAAACTTCAGAAAATTATCTTGGCGATAATTATCTGGCAAGAACTTTTTGTTGAGTATTTTCTTCATTTTTCCCACACAATCCGACTTTTCCCCTCTTGAGCACGTTGTTTCTTGATATACTCCTATCAAAGTGATACATACTTTGTCAACTTGATGGCGACCAACTGCACCTTGCATTCTTCAGAAACTTCGTGACATTAAAAAATTATTTATGCGGTATGCATCCAATTAACAAATTCTTCAGGTTGCATTCTTCCTTCAAATTCTGGGACATCAATTTTAGCATTGAAGCTTGGCTGAAATTCACGATGTTGGCGAATATTTAATCTTGAATGACACTCACTACTCAACCCTTGGCTTTGATGAAAAGGATTGTGGCCTTCATCATCAGTTTGTTCACCCTCTGAATCATGATGCAACTCATCATGTTCCACATGTTCGCGGTGTTCATAACGTTGCTGGAGCTGCTGTACTTGTCTCCTTAAATCGTCCAATTCGATATCTCAAAGGTCTCGCTCACACCTTGGATTTTTAGTAGGATTATTTCTTTGGCGATGCAGCATCCCGAACCTTGGCTATGGTACCACTTTGATACCGGAAAGGGAGATTTAAGAGGTAACACAAGTAAACACTCAAATACAACTCCTCACTTAATGGAATCCACCACAAGTTTGGAGCAACTCGTCGCCTTGAGGAATCCACCAAAAAGGCTAAGAGCTAAAAATCGAAGAACTCATTCTTCTAAACAAGTCAAGAGACTCAAATATAGTTTATAACTTCTAAAATTTTCTGTCTCAAATACAAAAGAGAGGGTTCTATTTATAGGAGCCTTTACATAATTCTAGATAATGTAATAATGACTTGACTTCACAACTTACTAGACTCAAGACTCATAAATATTGATATTTGAACAACTTAGATACATGACTAGGACTCTAAAATCTGATGAATTTCGAAATGAATGCCAAAAGGTAGTTGGAAGGACACAAAAACCGATTTAGAACATTGTTTATGCATGAAAACATGATAAATATTATAAAGAATATAAGTCGTCTTATTTAACAATATAAGTTTACTGTTGAAACATTATTACTTTGATGACTAAAAAGTATAAAATCATTTAACTAAACAGGATGTGTAATAATTTATTTTGGAAGAACAGTATAAACTTTAATATAGAATAGTGTAAATTTAATATGAAACAATATAATTTTACCGTAAAACATAATAACTTTCATGTGTTCTAGACTCTCCGCACAAACAACGTGTTCAACAACATAAAATCAAAATACTTGATTCAAAAAGAAAACACATACAAGCAGTGGTGGATCCAGGATCTAGTGGTTGGGGGGGCGAAATGAAGGGCGGGGGGTTCGGGGCAGCGCCCCCGAAATTTTTTTTTTGGGATATATACCGTATTGTCTTTCACTTTTTCCCATAGTT
>JAUEKW010178294.1:0-16434 GCA_032274785.1 Ajuga reptans | reverse complement strand
CTAGTCTAGCCTATTGTCCTAGTATTTAATGCGTTTAATGAATTAAACCTAGAGAGCTTGTTCTAGGCTGTTCAATTCAATAGGGTTGGCTAAAGAGCTTGTTTTAGTTGACTAAAATTAAGGGACAATTTGGATCAAAAGAGATTGTTGTCGGTTTAGGGTTAGAGATCTGTGAGATAGATTATTGGATATAATTAATTAATTAATGTGAATTATAAGTAGGGGGATACTGAACTGAGAACTTGTATTGTTTTTATCTTGATTAATTCGTGATATTTGTTGAGTTGAGTAATTTTATCCCTTATTCCATAGTTAAAGTATTAATTAGATTAAGTAGATAAGTTTTTCCAACAAAAACCCCCTTCCAGTTACTTTGTGATATTAATTAATTAAGAAACGTAAGTAATTTGTCCGCTCCCTGTGGGATCGACCCTTACTTACCGCTGCTACTAGTTAGTAGAGATCGGATAAGGTTTAGTAATTTAACGTGCCTCAACACCACGGCCAGGGCAAGACCCCGGGTCTACAAGAAGAGCTTGCCTCCTTGAGCAAGCAAAATGAGGAGATAATTGAGATGTTGAAGAAGGTAGACCAAAGAGTGGAAGTGGTGGAAAAGCAAGGGGGGGTGCGAGAACCACTTCTTGCTCCATTGGCTTGTGAAAAGTAGCATCAAGGTTTTAAAGTATCTAAAGAACATCTTTGAAAGGAATGAAGATAAAAGAGTGGTAAACAAAGTCGAGAAAGAACTTTCTAGGAAAATGGGAAAAAGTGCTCCCCCATCGACATCCTCCATCGATATTACCAAGGATTTCCCAACTCTAGAGAGCTACGATCCGTTTCCCACCACTCTCTATGTGACAATGCTAGAGGAGGAATCCTCCCTCACCTAATACTACCACCGTGACTCATCTCAGTTCACATACATGCGCCGTGGGAGGAATGAAGGGGTCGAGTCACCTTCCCCTATGGGTTAGCCCTTCAATTCTCATTAAGCTCTTGATTACTTGTTAGTAGTAGTAGTTTTTTTAATTATTTTGAATAAGTGGTGAAGCTTGGGAATATGAATTGTGTGGGTTATTTGTTTGATCAAGATGCTCTAGTCTATTACTTTGACATGCTTATGCTCATTTGTTGTTATGTCTCATTGGAGAATGATCACTTGTCCCCACCCCTTAGTTTTGTTGATATATGTCAAAATTGGAGCACACTCACATTCTTGCATAACTTTGTGGGAGGGATTGGTATTTTAGTAGACTAATTGCATTTTTAGAGGATGCTCCTCGTTGATCTATCTTATGATTCAATTTCATACTATTATGCCCTTGTTTAACCACCTTGCATTCTGACTTTCATATTTTTTTATTGCTTTCATGTTTGGGCTAAAATAAATAACTTAGAGTTTGTGACTTATTAGTGTTGATATGTTTGAAATTGAGTGAGGCATTGGAAGTGTCCATTTAAAAATAGATAAAGCGGTTTTCTAAAAAATTGGGCATAGTAGAAGCTAGAGGATTTAATGTCTCAAACCGGATTTTGATTAAAGATTGTAAAGTTGCATGAGTAGGGAAGATCTTCGAATGGTAATTAGCATTTAGAGTGTATATAAAATAGACTTCCTAAAATTGTGACCACTTGTAAGTCGTACTTTAACTCCAAAACACACACCACACAATTTTTGTGACTCCACCAAAAAAAATTTGATTCAACTAAGTGGTGGTTGAAAATTAAGGTGATGTAGGAATGGAGAAAAAAGGTGGAAGGTCACCAAGCTTGGTTTAGTTTCTGCATTGTTTGATGTTCTAGTCTAAGTGAGTTGTAATTGAAAAAAAAAAAGTTAAAGTTGAATGAGCCTTGTAATAGAAGATCTTTGTAATAGCTTGATTAAATATCATTAATTAGTTAGACTTAGCAAGACACGTGTAAGAGCAAGTGTTGTCTAGATCAATAGGCTAAAGACTAGAAGAATTGTCATTCCTTTCATTATTGAAACCAAGCCCGTAGAGAAAAAGGAGAAATTTGAATTCAAAAGAAAGAAACCGATGACTCGAGGGAGGAAGAGACGTATTACCTACATTGGGTAAGTACGTGGCTCCTCTCTAAAAACAAATTGAGTCGAGAGCACCACTAGTCAAGGACATTGAAAGATAGAGAGTCATCACAAATCACATGCATAAATGCACGTTTTGGGGAATAAGTAAGTGATTTTTAGTGCACAAGCTAGAGGCATAGGTGAGATAAAACAACACTCCATTTTCTAAACTCTAGGCTTTGCACTTCCCTTCCTTACACAATAGAGGTTGAGACATGTGTGGTGGATCAAAAAGCTAGGAAATTGTTCAATCAAAAAGGAAATGCACTATCTTGAGGATTTCCAATGCTTGATTTCCACTCTTTTTTTTGTTTAATTTTCTCGGGAACGAGCAAAGCTTAAATTTGTGGGGATGATCCGCATAAAAAATACAAGTTTAGATACCTTGTTCTTGCTTAATTTTACGTGTAAATTATGCATTAGACGTCCAATTAGAGCCCTGAAATTTGATTTTATCTGAATCTAGGTTGTATCATCCTAATTGTGTGATTTAACATGTTTTTGGATGTGTTTAAGTCATATTTTGTAGGAAAAATAAAAACTGGATTTCCAAGAGGCCATTTACACATCCCGGTCACTTCCGACATGTATTTTAAGGCCCATCCGGGCCCCGACTGGGATGAAACATAACAGTTGAAAATTTCAAGATGTCCCAAACAAAAGTCGTTAAGAGACCTAAGCGAGAAAACAAACATAAATAGGTTTCCTGGTCAAGAAAAGAAGATGGCGCACAACTGAAACGGAAATAAGGGGCAAATACCGGCTCCAATACTGCAACGGGTACCGGTGACCGGTACTAGCCCAGGTATTTTTCACCGGTATCCATTCCAGGCCCTACACGTTTATGGGGTCCCAAATAGGATCCCAACCAAGTTGCCCGGGTGCCCAATTCTCCGAGTCAACTTGTCACGTTCCAGTGTTTTCGCCATATCTCCTCCAACCGGACTCCGATAATCTGATTTGAAGTGCTACGTATTCAATAGACAACGTTATACAACTTTAATGTTCGGGCCGTAGACCAGTTCTGTCCGGAAGGGGGAGAAGCAGGCCGATGAAGAAATTGGGGCTACTTTGGAATTAATTAAAACTTGTCACCTACTCTATTGTTTTATTTCCCTTTTATTACATTTTTGACACCATCTCCATTACTTTTCAGCAGATTTTAGGGCTTGGAGAATTTGCGCGCCAGTTGCCTTCCTTGGATGCGGTAGCCGTTTCTCAGGCTCACTCTCTGGAATCAAACCCTAATTCTCTGTCACCCGTTATCACCATAGTAGGCCACTATCCTACCATCAAAAGTTGATAGCGCATAAATTTGAATGATGAATTGCCGGCACGAGGGTCGTGCGATCCGTTGAGTTATCATGAATCATCACAGCAACGGGCAGAGCCCATGTCGACCTTTTATCAAATAAATACATCTCTTCCAGAAGTCAGGGTTTTTTTACAAATATTAGCTCTATAATTACGGTTATCCGAGTAGCAGGTACCATCAAACAAACTATAATTGATTTAATGAGCCATTCGCAGTTTCACAGTCTGAATTAGTTCATAATTACACATGCATGGCTTAATCTTTGAGACAAGCATATGACTACGAGCATGGTCATGAGCAGCGGGTGCTCCTGATCAAGACCCGCACAACCGTCACCCGCATGAAGCATAAAATTCTCTTTTTTGTAGGGCATAGGAGGCCAAGGCCCCGTAGCCACTTAATTTTCCACATCCAAGAGATCTAGAACGTCGTCGTGGGTCGTCCAACCAAAAACTCGCATAAGCAGAGAGCGAGGATCCCAAAATACGACGGGTGCTTTCTAGTTCACCACGCGCTGCTCCTCCTTGTAGAGTAGCATCGCCGAGCAAAAATGGGACAACTTAATACCGTCATGATAGAAATCCAGCACAGGATAACCGACAGCGGCCAAATGCAAGAGTATCGGAGCCGATCACCGAGGAGGCACACATGAGTAATAACCAAAGAACACCTAAGCATGCCCTGCTACGTACGAGTAATAACCAAAGAGACAACAAACATGATGGCAAAACAAACAATGGAGCCCGTGTTGGCAACTATTCAATGCATTGGAGACGTCTTTGCTCGGTGCTCCTCCGGATTACCGTTGCGATTGTTACCCTTTGTCGGGTTTATCCTCCCATCGGGTGGGCAGGTGGTCAGTCCCGACACCAATTGTCTCCCACTCAAGCTCTCCCATCAAATTAACTCATGCACGTCTCACGCTGGATCGAAGCCAACACAGGCTACTGCATAAAATCGAGTAAGAGACTTTGGAGCTCGGGCTGGTCCCAATTTGACGCAATAGAGACGTCTTTGCTTGTCGCTCCTCCGGATTGTTGTTGCGATCGACACCCTTTGTCGGGTCCATTCTCCCGCCGGGTGGGCAGGTGGTCAGTCCCGACGCCAATTGTCTCCCGCTCAAGCTCCGCATCGAAATTACATACGTGCATCTTATGGGGGATCAAGGCCAACACAGGCCTACCGCATTAACCTTCCCAAAACCAGTACGACCGACAAAATATTGCACGAGGTCCAACAGGACGATGCACACTGAATGTAATATGTCGGCCGGAGTTTTGCTGAAAAATATCATCGTAAACTCGTCGTTGGCCGGTAAAGGGAAACATATGTCACCAGCAATGCACACACCGATGCTTGCACACCCTCGTCGGGCGCCGGGCATGCTGTATGCCCAGCCCCCCCTCCCTTCTTTGCCCTCAAGCAAGCACCTCCCCCTTGTAACATGTTTTAAAAAAAAAGGGCTAGTTACAACACTAGATATTGAAAAGCTGTGGAAACCTTGTGTTTTGGTTTACATGGTACCCAATGTCCGTTTGTCACGAAATTTTTGGTACTTGTCTAAAATCATATGAAAATAATATTTATGAATCTAAAAATATTTTTATTAGCAAAAAAATATTTATTTTTAATAAATTAATTAATTAAAATTAATAAACAAATATTTAAAAATATTGGAATGCATGGTAAATTTGATAATATTGGGATGTATGGTAATTAATAATAGTAGTTTTTTGTGTAATGGGACTTGTATATATTTAGTATACAACTGAGCCTCAATCCGAATTTACTCTTTCAGATTTTTTTTTCCATTTGCTATTCCATATAAAACTTTGTACTCCAATAGGATACAGAAAATTCAGAGAATTATTTAAAAATATTGGAACACATTGAAGATTCGAGAAGAATATGATACCTACCCGAAATGATCCTAAGAGTCCTTGTAATTTATATGTTTTTCTTTATTTTATGCTAAAGCCACATAAATACCCCAAAAAAATACAAAAGCGACAACAAGATTTCGAGAATGAAGCAAAAGATTCGTATGAAATGACCACTAATACATTATGACAAAACTACGAGATGTCTCGTACAAGAGAAATTGGACGGTCTTTGATCAACTAATTATGAAAATGACCAACACAATATGAATCAACTATGAGATATCTCTTACATGGTCCGATAATTCCTATCTAAGTATCATGCATTTCTGACTACGAAAATTATTCCCAGCCCGATTTGAAGGCACGGCCTGATCTGATGGCCCAACCCGATCGAGAACGTACGTCACCCGCCGCCCATCGCCCGAAGACCCACGCGTGCGTGCAACACTCATCACCCGACATATTATCATGTGAAGCACCCGTCACCCCCCATCACCCGTTGGGTAAAAAATATGCATTCACATATTATCATGATTTTTAGATTCCGAAATAAAAACCTCGTTGGGTAAAAAATATGCATTCACGTATTAATGTTCTAAGGATTCGTACTAGCAACCAAGTGTTATCCCAAACTTAGTCTTTTTAACAAGTTTTTTGTATTTTCTAATCCGTACCACAATCTCGCCACCGGAATCATAGTAGAAAAATAGGTTATTGTGTTGGGGGGGGACGAATTAAAGAGACGAAGGGATGAATCTCAGTGGATTGTGGCAACAAGGCCACTATGCCTCTTACAATACCCCGTGGCGTATTTAAGTCTTCTCCAAAGGATTCTACCCACTTCTTAATGGGAATTGTACTTCAAGGCACGTGCTTGGCCCACGACACGTGCCCTTGGGGGCCCTAGGGCCCCTACTGCTGGTCGGCAAGCGGACGGCAGGCGCATGTGTCGCTTCTAGCCCAGATTTTGACTTAGAGGAATTTAGTCATAATCCAACACACGGTAGCTTCACGCCACTGGCTTTTGAACCAATCGCGATGACCATTTGTACGAATCAACCGTTCCTCTCGTACTAGGTTGAATTACTACTGCGACACTATCATCAGTAGGGTAAAACTAACCTGTCTCACGATGGTCTAAACCCAGCTCACATTCCCTATTGGTGGGTGAACAATCCAACACTTGGTAAATCATGCTTCACAATGATAGGAAGAGCCGAAATTGAAAGATAAAAAAGCAATGTTGCTATGAACGCTGGGCTGCCACAAGCCAGTTATTCATGTGGTAACTTTTCTGACACCTCTAGCTCCAAATTTCGAATGTCTAAAGGATCGTTAGTCCATGCTTTCACAGTTTGTATTCGTACTGGAAATCAGAATCAAACGAGCTTTTACCCTTCTGTTCCACATGAAATTTCTGTTCTCGTTGACCTCATCTTAGGACACCTGCGTTATCTTTTAACAGATGTGCCGCCCCAGCCAAACTCCCCACCTTATAATATCTTTCGCCCTGATCGGCCTGTCGAGGCAAGCCTTGGGTCCAAAAAGAGGGGCGGTTCCCCACTTCCGATTCAAGGAATATGTAAAATAACGTTAAAAGTAGTGGTATTTCACTTCGCCTTTTGGCCCCCACTTATCCTACACCTCTCAACTCATTTCACAAAGTCAGACTAGAGTCAAGCTCAACATAGACTTCTTTCCCTGCTGACTCCGCCAAGCCCATTCCCTTGGTTGTGGTTTCACTGGATAGTTACTCCCGCCATTTACCCGCGCTTGGTTGAATTTATTTCCTTTGACATTCAGAACACTGGGCAGAAATCACATTGCATGAGCATCCACAGGGACCATAGCAATGCTTTGTTTTAATTAAACAGTCGGATTCCCTTTTCCGTACCAATTTTGAGTCGACTGTTTGACACCAGGGGAAGGCCCCCGAGGGGGCCGTTCCCAGTCCGTCCCCTGGCCAGCACACGACAACCTGCTCTCACCGCGTGAGCTGCTCGAGTAGTTTGCCGACGGCCGACGGGTTCGGGACTGGGACCCTCGTGCCCAGCCCTCAAAGCCAATCCTTTCCCAAAGTTACGGATCTATTTTACCGACTTTTCTTGCCTACATTGTTCCATCGACCAGAGGTTGTTCACCTTGAAGACTTGATGCAATTATGAGTATGACCGGGAACGAACGGCACTTGGTGCTCTAGAATTTTAAGGGCCGCCAAGGGTGCACCGGACACCACGGGATGTATGGTACTCTTCCGACCGCTGGATCCTACCTCAAGCTGAGCCATTTCCAGGGTGGGCGGGCCGTTAATGAGAAAAGGTAACTCTTCTCGAGGTCCCCACCGACGTCTCCGGACTCCCTAACGTTGCCGTCAAATGCCACGTCCCAATTCGGGAATTTTAACTAAATTCCATTTTGGTGCACGCACTGAACTTGCTGTCTGTCGGGCTTCCTCCGACCCTTAGGATCAACTAACCCATGTGCAAGTGCCGTTCACATGGAACATTTCCCCTATTCGGCCTTCAAAGTTCTCATTTGAATATTTGCTACTACCACCAAGATCTGCACCGAAGGCTGCTCCACCTGATCTCATGCCCAGGGTTTTGCGGCGACTGTCGTGCCCTCCTACTCATCACGGCCTGACACTTGGCTTGACTGCCAGGTATAGGTCTCCCGCTTCAGTACTATCTATTTTCAGGGCTAGTTTATTTGACAGGTCACTTGTTACAAACTCCTTAGCGAATTTTGACTTCCATGACCATCGTCCTGCTGTCTTAATCGACCAACATGTTTTTTTGGGATTCATCCCGCATTGCTAGTTTTGCTTACCCAAAATAGCCCACTTGGAGCTCTCAATTCCCCGGCATAACTCAACGAAGCAACCACGCTATCCTACCTATTTAAAGTTTAAGAATAGGTCGAGGGCTGCGCCCCCATGCCTCTAATCATTGGCTTTACCTGATTGAACTTGCACTTGAGTGCCAGCTATCCTGAGGAAAAATTCGGTGGGAACCAACTACTAGATGGTTCGATTGGTGTTTCGTCTCTATACTAAGTCAGAAAAATGATTTACACGCTAGTATCGTTGCGGGCCTCCACCAGAGTTTCCTCTAGCTTCGCCCCGCTTAGGCATAGTTCACCATCTTTTAGATCCCAACATATGCTGACTCGAACCCTTCTCAGAAGATCAAGGTCGCTCGGCGTTGCACCCCTCGAGGGGCATCGTGCCGGTTAGCTTCCTTGCGACTTATAGGTTTGCTTGCCCGTTGACTCACACACATGTCAGACTCCTTAGTCTGAGTTTCAAGATAGGTCAAATGGGAGCTCGTAGGCCAGTACCGGGAGCACATAGTTGCCGAGGCATGCACGAGGTACGTGGTATCTGCTTGGATCCGGGCGACAGTATTCTGCGGGTACGACGGGGCTCTCACCCTCTCCAGCGCCTTTTCCAAGAGATTTGGGCCTGGTCCACCGCTGAGGATGCTTTTCTAGACTATAATTCAGACGGCGTGGCTGCCCGATTCTCAAGTTGGGATATTCCTGGTTCGCACGCCTTTACTAGGGGAATCCTTGTAAGTTTATTTTCCTCCACTTATTGATATGCTTAAACTCAGCGGGTAGTCCCGCCTGACCTGGGGTTGCTGTCGGAGGCGTAATGCAATGAAAGCTCCCTTTGGATCTTGTGTTGGTTCCCTGCACGGACGATGCCTCGAGTCGTAACAGCACGCCAGTTGATGATCAACCACCATTGGTCACAATGTGCATCGCCGAGGGAATGTATTTGGACCGGCCGCATGACTTCTCCTTGTTACGAAAACCTTGTTACGACTTCTCCTTCCTCTAAATGATAAGGTTTAGTAGACTTCTCACAACGTCGCAGGCGGCGAACTACCCACGTCACCTCAATCCGAACACTTCACTGGACCATTTAATCGGTAGGAGCCATGGGTGATGTGTACAAAGGGCAGGGACGTAGTCAACGCGGGCTTATAACTCGCGCTTACTAGGAATTCCTCATTGAAGACCAACAATTACAATGATCTATCCCCATCACAATGAAATTTCAAAGATTACCCGGGCATGTCGTCTAAGACTATAAACTCGTTGAATAAATCAGTGTAGCGTGCGTGCGGCCTAGAACATCTAAGGGCATCACAGACCTTTTATTACCTTAAACTTTCGAGGCTTAAAAGGTCGTAGTCCCTCTAAGAAGCTGGTCGCGGAGGGAGTGCTCCGCATAGTTAGTTAGCAGGCTGAGGTTTCATTCTTTAACAGAATTAATCAGAAAAATCACTCCACCAACTAAGAACGACCATGCACCACCACCCATAGAATCAAGAAAGAGCTCTCAGTGTGTCAATCTTTACTATGTCTAGACCTGGTAAGTTTTCTCATGTTGAGTTAAATTAAGCGGCATGCTCCACTCCTGGTGGTGCCGTTCCGTCAATTACTTTAAGTTTCAGCCTTGCGACCATACTCCCCCGAAACCTAAAGACTTTGATTTCTTATAAGGTGCCAGCGGAGTCCTAAAAGCAACATCCACCGATCCCTGGTCAACATCGTTTTTGGTTGAGACTAGGACGATATCTAATCGTCTATGGTTGAGACCTTGATTAATGAAAAAAATCTTTGGCAAATGCTTTCGCAGTTGTTCGTCTTTCATAAATCCAAGAATTTCACCTATGACTATGAAATACAAATACCCCCGACTATTCATGTTAATCATTACTCCAATCCCGAAGGCCAACATAATAGGATCAAAATTTTATATTGTTATCCCATGCTAATGTATCTAGAGTGTAGGCTTGCTTTGAGCACTCTAATTTCTTCAAAGTAACAACGTTGGGAGCATAACCAATTAAGTCCAGGACCACATAGCCATAAGAAGCAACGAGATGACTATTGTACACCGAAAGACGGATCGGCTGGCTCAACCCAAAGTCCAACTACGAGCTTTTTAATGGTAATAACTTAAATATACGCTATTGGAGCTAGAATTACCGCTGTTGCTGGCACAAGACCTTCCCTCCAATGGATCCTTGTTATGGAATTTAGATTGTACTTATTCTAATTACCATACGCGAAAAAACCGGTATTGTTATTTATCGTCACTACCTCCCGGTATCAGGATTGGTTAATTTGCACGCCTACTGCCTTCCTTCGATGTGGTAGCCATTTCTTAAGCTCTCTCTCCGGAATCGACCCTAATTCTTTATCACCCGTCACCACTATAGTAGGCCACTATCCTACCATCGAAAGTTGATAGCGAAGAAATTTGAATGATGTGTCGCCGGCACAAGGTTCGTGCGATCCGTCGAGTTATCTTGAATCATCACAGAATGTGCAGAGCCCGTGTCAACCTTTTATCTAATAAATGCATCCCTTCCATAAGTCCGTTTTATTGCACGTATTAGCTCTAGAATTACTATGGGTATCCGAGAAGCAGTTACCATCAAACAAACTATAACTGATTTAATGAGCCATTCAGAGTTTTACAGTCTGAATTAGTTCATACTTACACAGGCATGGCTTAGTCTTTGAGACAAGCATATGACTACTGGCAAGATCGACCAGGTAGCATTCCTCACTGACACCGGGCGAGCATGATCGTTAGTAGCGAGTGCTCCCGATCAAGACCCACACAATCGTTGCCTGCATGAAGTGTAGAACGCTCTTTTTGTAGGGTATCGGAGGCCAAGGCCCCGTAGCCGCTTAATTTTCTACATCCGAGAGATCGAGCATGTCGTTGTGGGTCGTCGAACCAAGAACTCACATAATCAGAGTGTGAGGATCATGAAATACGATGGGTGCTTTCTGATCCACCCCGTACCGTGCCTCCTAGTGAAGTAGCAGCATTGGGAAAAAATAGGATTACTTAGCCGATATAATACCGCCATGATAGGATTCCAGCACAGGATAACCGACAGTGGCCCAATGAAAGAGCATCGGAGCCGGTTATTGAGGAGGCACGCAAGAGATTCCGTTGCTGCCCAAGCCGGGATCCGACATGCCCATAAGCACCAACCACCACTCATGTACTTCACGTGCACAACGCCAAAATGAATAGGCCATCGCCCAGCTTCCCGCGATGCAAAGCAACACAAGCGCCCGGAAGACAGCAAGAACACCCAAGCGTAGCCCACTACGTACGTGTAAATAACCAAAGAGACAATAATCACGATGGAAAAATAAACAACATAAGCCCATGTTGGCAACTATTCGACGTAATGAAGACGTCTTTGCTCATAGCTCCTCCGGATTGTCCTTGCGATTGACACACATTGTCATGTCCATCCTCCCACTGAGTGCACAGGTGGTCAGAGTCCCAACACCGATTGTCTACTTGCTCAAGCTCCCCATTGAGTTGACTCGCATGCGTCTCACGCCAGATCGAGGCCAACACAAGCCTACCGTATAAAACCGAGTGAGGGACAACAAAGACCGTGTTTACAAGTATTCAACACAATGGAGACGTCATTGCTCGTCACTCCTCCGAATTATTGTTGCGATCGACGGACTTTGTCAGGTGCATCCTTCCGTGGGGTGGGCAGGTGCTCAGAGTCTCAACTCTGATTTGTCTACCCGTTCAAGCTCCCCATCGAATTGACTCGCGGCCAGATCGAGGCCAACACAAGCCTACCGCATAAAATTGAGTGAGGGACGGTAAAGACCGTGTTGTCAACTATTCGATACAATAGAGACGTCATTGCTCGTCGCTCCTTCGGATTACCATTGCAATCGATGCACTTTCTCAGGTCCATCCTCCTGTCGGGTGGCGTTGATTATCTACCCGCTCAAGCTCCCCATCAAATTAACTCGCATGCGCCTCATGCCGGATCGAGGACAACACAAGCCTACTGCATAAAACTGAGTGAGGGACGACAGAGACCATGTTGGAAACTATTCGACGGAATGGAGATGTCATTGCTCGTCGCTCCTTTGGATTACCATTGCGATCGATGCACTTTATCGGTCCATCCTCCCACTGGATGGGTAGGTGAGCAGAGTCCCGACGCCGATTGTCTACCCACTCAAGCTCCCCATCGAATTGATTCGCAAGCGCCTCGCTCCAGATCGAGGCAAACATAGGCCTACCGCATTTGGGGCGATGGGGGAGGAACGTGCGTCTACGCGAGAATGCCATGCTTTTCCTTCTAGAACCCACTATGGCCAACAAAATATTGTACGAGGGCCAATAGGCCAACGCACACCGAACGCCACATGTCGGCTAGAGTTTCACCGGATAATTTCACCGTGAACTAGTCGAAGGCCAGTGAAGGGAGACATAGGTCACCAGTCATACACACACTGATGCTTACACACTCCCGTCGGGTGCCAAGCATGCTGTGTGCCCAGCCTCCTATTTTTCCTCAAGCAAGCACCTCCCCCTTATAATAGGCTTAAAGAAAAAAAGCCTAGTGACAACACTAGATATAAAAAAGCTGTGGAGACCTGGTTTTTTAGTTTACATGGTTCCTGATGTACGTTTGTCACGGAAATTTATATGAAAATAATATTTATGAATCTAAAAATATTTTTATTAGTAAAAAATATATTTTAATTAATTAATTAATTAATTAAAAATAATTAAAATAACAAAAAAATATTTAAAAATATTGAGATGCATGGTAATTCGAAAATATAGGAATGCATTGAAAATTAAAAAAAAAATAGGATACCGGCCTGAAAGCATCCCTATAGTCCTTGTAATTTATATATTTTATGCTCCAGCCACATAAATAACCCCGAAAAATTACAAAAGCGACAACGAGATTTCGGGAATGAAGTTAAAGATTAATTAAAAGATATTTTTGGAGGCATGTGAGCTGCATCAAATATTTTTAACTCAAGATAAAACTTTATTGATCAATTGAAAGACATATTTGAACGTAAATAGCATAATTTTTTTAAAAGAATACCGATTCGAAACACAAGTTAAATAATAATATTAATAATAAATTCCATAGAATTGAATATTTTGGCTGAAGCGTAATTTGAAATAGGACTCTACAACTTGATTCGAAATATAAATATTACAACTTTGATAAAAGTCATTCATTTATTTTTCTCAAATACTTTAGGAAAATAGATTTTGACTCAAATATAATAAGATTTTTTTAGAAACCTTTTATCAATAGCATCCACCACCTCCTCGTACCACGACCGAGATCCAATGACCTGTAGAAACCGAAATATAGAATGGGTTGAGGAAGTCACAAGCTTAGTGCAGACATGTTTGTCACCCTTAAATATAATTCATGTAATAATTAACGAATGCATACAACACACTGTAAACAGATATTTACCAATATGGTAAACTTGTTGCCTGTTGAGCATAGCATAACATATCGAATAACAAGTTGCCTGCTGAGCATATCATAGCACAACAAGAAGCATGGCATAACATAGCATGTAACATGTTGCTTATAGTCTATGGAATGTTGCGCTTAGACATTAACATCACAATCATGGCATTTAAAGTAGACAAACATAGCCCATAGATTGATAGAATCTCATCTTGAATAATAGAAGAAACTCGGTATATAGATGCAAAGTGTCGTATTGTCCTTAAGCCTTCGCTAGCCTCGATCTTTTTTCAACTTAGGCATGAGTAAACCTATCTTAGTCTTTAATATATATATATATATATATATATATATATATATATATATATGTGTGTGTGTGTGTGTGTGTGTGTGTGTGTGATTTGGATATTGGGGATCTATGGTTTTGTAGAGGCTTTAGGAAAAATTGGAAGAAACAGAACCTTGTATGCATTTAAAAATTGTACAATATTGAATAAATACTTATTACCTAATACACGGTAAGGAGTAAAAGTATAAAATTTAATGTAGCTAAAGACTCGAGTGGAAGTATTATACTAAAATTTCAGAAAATTCTAAGATATATAACTGTGGGTTTTGAATTTTTAAAATCGAGATTGTTGGAACTTAAAATTATGTGCAACAGTAGGAAAAACTTAATAACTAGAAAACTACAAGGTAGCCCGCTTCGAGATTTTATAATATGATATAAGAAATGTAGATAATTAACATATAAAAAATTCAGAATTTTTGAAGAAGTATAAATATATATATCAAATTTTTCAAATTAGAATAGCGAAAATTACAAAGTCTACGCATAAGTAGTGGAAAAATCATATAAAAAAAAATACACGTTCAATTGAGTTGAGATTTTTTTACATAATATCATGGACATATAAATATACTACAGATTAAAATTTTGTAATTTTTAGAGTTCTATAGTCAGGGTAACGAGTTTTTGAAATAAAATACTTGTCTATTGGGAGGATATTATATTGAGAGAAAGTCGGCAGAATAAAATATTTAGGATGATCGGAGCAAATATTTTTTGTTGTTGAGAAAATCAGATTGTTTGGCTATGATATTGATTTATAACATGAATCTAATATATATAGCTACATTCCTAGGGTTTTAGGACTCTTAATTATACTAGGAAAGTGTTTTCTTATTATGTACGGAAAATCATGGGGTTGGTCTTTGGTTCTAGAACATGGCTATAATACTAAACTATGAAATAATTAAAATAAATATAATTAGACCCTAAAATAATATAGACCTTAATTTAAATTTAATAATATTTTACGAGTGTTACAAACTACCCCTCTTAGAAAACTTTCATCCTCGAAATTTAGTAAGCAAAACTTATTTTGAAATGTCCATGTCATTCCTAATTTGATCATAATAAATCACTATCCTCTAACTTTCATGTGATGATACTAGTCCTTGTAGCTTGTATGATATATATGTATGCAAGCATAATAAAACATTTTAAAAAATTGAACTCTATCTTGAACTATAGAAGTAGCATAACTTTTGCATTGTAACATAACATACCTTTTGCTGGACCTGGCGCGATATGGCAGAGGTGGATGACCATAACTAGTATATTGACTTTGTAGAAAACTTTACTTTGAACTTGAAATAGTTGACCCTTTTGAATAGAAACTATAGGAGGTCAGCATGATCATTGCTCTGATATCATATTGTCACACCCCTATTTTTGTAACATTAATTAAAAGATATTTTTGGAGGGATGTGAGCTACATCAAACATTTTCAACTCAAGATAAAGTTATATTGATCAATTGAAAGACATATTTGAACATAAAATAGCATAATATTTTTTTAAAATACCAATTCGAATAAGTTAAATAAAAAAAAAAAATTCCATAGAATTGAATATTTTGGCGGAAGCGTAATTTGAAATAGGACTCTACAACTTGACTCGAAATATAAATATTACAACTTTAATAATAGCCATTCAATTTTTTTTTCTCAAAAACCATAGGAAAGAGTAGGTCTTGCATGCATCTGATGCACAATAGTGTTATGGTGCACTTGTCACAACTAACACATGGACCTCAAAAATTCGGTCAACTACAATTTTGAAAACAATCACGTCCAGATCCGTGCGACCCGCCCACGACCTCCGGGTTACGCCTAATAGTACACTTTGTTATGCCTTATAGTACCCTCTCGATTTTTTACCTTATAGTACGCTTTGTTATGCCTTATAGTACTCTTTGTTAAGCGTTATGGTACTCTCTGTTATGGCTAGTAGAACAATTAAAAAAAAAACTGAAAGTGGCGGGTCGTGGGTCGGGTCTGGGACTAGGCGGTCCAAGTGTACAATAACACTATTGTGCATCAGATTCACACAAGTTTTTGCCCATAGGAAAATAGATTTTGACTCGAATAGAGTAAGCAATTTTTTAGAAACCTTTGACCAATAGCACCCACTACCTCCTCGTACCACGACTGAGCTCCAATGACCTATAGAAACTGAATATACAATGGGGTGAGCAAGCCACATGCTTAGTGGGGACATGTTTGTCATCCTTAACTATAATTCATGTAATAATTAAGGAATGCATACAACGCACTGTAAATAAGGCAGTGATTTGTAGGGGTGAGCACGAGTTTCGGAGATAATCCGCTCCGCATCAAACCCCGGACCGATAATATCCATTGACTTTTTGACTTTATCCATTTTTTTTATAAAACCGAACCATTCCGAACCGAAAAATCGAAATAGAACCGAGTAGAACCGATTCTAAGTAATTAACTATAGAATTTTTCATATATCATGTAATTCATTTATTCT
>JAUEKW010178186.1:0-16437 GCA_032274785.1 Ajuga reptans | reverse complement strand
AATTAATACAAATTAATATACAATAAAGTTCTAGATATTTTTTATAAATGACAAAAATAAAAATCGTACGAATATATTTCGTTACAAGATCAAATGCCAAATCATCAGCAGCATCAAGAAATACACAAAACACGTGACATAAACTTCATCATAAACTACAAATAAAATTTGGAAAAAACAATCCAAAAAATTGATAGAACAAAACACACACACACACTAAATGTAGAGAGGATCAGTGGTATATCACCCCCGGGATGAATAGACTAAAACGCCGATATCCAGATTGCAAAGGACGGATAATTCCTTGGCCTTCTTCATCAGTCCATTTCGTCGATTCGAGAAAGTGATTTGCCTCGCAACTCGTGTGGGTCTCGCACCGTATCGAGGCTAACTCAGACCTACCGCATATTACTGCAACGGATCACAACAAAAAATAATCCAGACGGCTACTCTCCGGAGTTTCATCGGAAAATGTCGCTGTGAACCCGTCAAGCAAGCACCTCCCTCTTATAATAAACTTATTCTATTCCTTGATCTCCAGCTTCCTCCTCCCCATAATTCTCCTAGCTGTAAATTACGCCTCAAATCCTCATCATTCGCACTGGATACATATACGAGAAGACAGAGATAGAGAGCAAATTTGGTGGAGAAAATGGGATCAGTCAAATAATTAGTGAAAATTTTCTATTATTAGATTAAGATAGATAATGAACCTATAACGTTATAACATTTTTAAATTTCTAGGGGAAAAAAAAGAAAAAAAAAAAGAGAAAGATTTTTTCTATTATTAGATTAAGATAGATAATGAACCTATAACTTTGACATGAGTTATGAGGGGAAACGTGAGATCAAAATTAAAGCAGAAATCTCACAAAATTTATAGTGAAGATACGATGTGCAAAGTAAAAGAATACAAAAATTTGATGAGAAGCCTGTGGAGGCGACGCGTATATATTCCTAAAAAAATAGGCGACTCTCTTTTAGCATTAAGGGGAATTTTATATCTATTTGAATAATTTTAGGACGTTCGCTCTCTGTTAGACGAACTCTTCAAGAACATACTGCGAGTCTTGATCGGACATTTAAAGATGTGTCTGACTCATGTCCAACAAACATTTTCAACTATGTCTGATTGAACAAAATAATTAAAAAGTGAGGATTTTTTTATCTTAAGGGTTTTTTCGTCTAGAAAAAATGAAAATGAATCAGCAAAAGCCGGGTGTAAATAGCCGAGCCCTTACTTCAGGTTTTTTCTACCCTACCCCGTGGATAATACCCACATAAATTATACATAATTAGATTGATGTATAAATGCAAGGTTAAAATGATGTTAACCTTTGAATTTGCATCTACAAACAAATCTAATAGTATATAATTCATGTGGGTAATATACATGTGGTATGGTAGAATTAACCCTTAATAGTTAGAATTTGTGAGTGTATTTATTATTTATTTTTAGAAAAAAATTGTAAAAGTTATGCATCAAGTAAGGGGGTGTGACATTATCTACCTGTCATGTTAGAGCACCGCAATTTTCGCCCAACTTGTTGAGGGGTTGTTCAAAACCTGCCCAAATTTTACCGGAAAGTTCGAAAATGCACGTGCAATATGACGTGCTTTGATCTCCGGTCGGCGGGTCCATGTGGCATCTGACGTGGAGTCCTAATCAGTTTGGGAAGGTGCCACATAGGATGAATAAATGGACAACTTTTGTCCAAAAAAAAACATTAAAAAAATATTAACTGAGAAAACAAAATCAGAAAATTATTTGAAAATTATAAAATTTTATTTAAAATCCAGAAAATTAAAAACAATTCTGAAATATATTTTAAAAATTAAAAAGAAATCGTTTAAAATTCAGAAAATTAAAATATTTATTTTTGAAAACTATTTGAAAATTCTTTTAAAATCTAGAAAATACAAATAAAATCTAAAAATTATTTTGAAAATCCTGAAAATTCATTTAAAGTTAAGAAAATTACAAAATTTATTTCTGAAAATTATTTAAAAATTATAAAAAATTATTTAAAAATTTTAAAAATTCATTTAAAATCTATAAAATTTAAAAAAATCTGAAAATTATTTTAAAATTCCAAAAGCAAAAACTGGATGAATCATTTGCACCCTATCAAACTATCTTCAATGGAAATTGATACTCTCACTTTTTTAGAATGCATTGTAAATGTATTTACTGCATAATAATGAATTGAACATCTATTGAATACACGCGTGTAAAAAAATAAGGCCCCTAAAAAAATTATTTTTAAAAAACAAATCAAGAATTTTGTACTTTTTTTGCATATTTATGATTTTTTTTAAAAGAAAGAGCAAAGACCAATATATAAAAATCTACTTTTCTTTTAAAGAAATAAATGTAGTCTTTTTTTTTTTTTTTTTACGTTTTGATTGTGTTAAAAGGGTTATCTTCTAGATAGAGCCTATATAGCTTAGGCCTCAAAGAATAGTATATCAATACATATTCAAGTAGAACATTGTTTTTTAAAATTTTCTGAATTTTAAATGAACTTTTAAATTTTTTTAAATTTTCTGAATTTTAAATGAATATTTAGAATTTTTAAATAATTTTCAGAGATAAATTTTGTAATTTTCTGAATTTTAAATGAATTTTTAAGATTTTCAAAATAATTTTCAGATTTTTATTATTTTCTGCATTTTAAATGATTGTTTTAGAATTTTCAAATAATTTTTTTAATTTTCTGGATTTCAAAAGAATTTTTTGAATTTTCAAAAATAATTTTCAATTTTTTTTTAAAAGTTTGTGGATTTTAAATGAATTTTTAATATTTTCAAAAAAAACTTTCAGATTTCTTTTTTTATAATTTAATATATATTTTTGATAATTTGTTATTTATTTTTGGCAAAAGCCCATTAATTCGCCACATGTGACACCCTTCCAACCTGATTAAGACTCTATGTTAGATGTCACATGACCCACTGGTCGGAGATAAAAGCACGTGACATTTCACGTGCTTTTTCGAGCTTTCCAGCAAAGTTTAGGTAGAAATTAAACAATCCCTCAACGTGCTAGACAAAAGTTACAATGCTCATAATGATTGGGTAGATAATGTCGCACCCTCTTAGTTGATGGACAACTTTCACAATTTTCCTTTTATTTTTGGGCTTTGTTTGGTGCTCCGCCTGTCACACACGTATTTTTTTTTTTTGAGTAAAAGTCACACACGTATTATAAAAACGTTGAGGTTTGAATATGATCGTTGCGTAGTGGGCGACACAGATTCAAACATCAGCAGCACAATGAACGCAAGAAGAAGAAGTCAATTCATCAACAAATCCCAAAACCCTTTCGATTTTAGGTAAACATCTGCCTTGCTTGAATTTGCAATTTTATATGCAGCGCCTATTAACATGTAGGAGCGTTTCATTATTCTAATAAATTAATGCATTTCACAGCTCATTTTCACCAACTGCGCATTTATCTATTTCATTCAAACCGATAATTTTTTCTAATTCTCAACTTGCCTGGAATTATTCGCATAGTATAAGTACTTTTTCTGGCATCAAAAGGGCATACATAATCTAATCATAATCCACTTGATAATACTTGCATTTTCAGATTATGTCATTTACAATTGAAGTGCAAAATTCTGGTGAAAATGACTGGGTGCTATTGGTATACAAGTTTAGATTAAATAATAGTTGACTTTGAGCCCATGTTATGCAGTTTTCATTATTGTTTAATTAATCGGAACTTGGCTGAGTAGTCATAGACCAAAACTGGAGGATGGTGGGATCAAATAAAATATGTTTAATTACTTGGACATTTTCTGCAATCTTTACCGAATATAATGCAACCCAAGTCAATGTTGTGAAGAGGGTTTCTCAACAGAGATTCATTAAGAGATCTTAAGTTTTTCGAAATTTGTGTTTTGAGTTATGATGAATTGGAGGATTCATCTCTTTCTGCTGGCTGCTTTGCTCCATGTTTTAGTTATAGCAGCATTCACTAACCTTGATGATTGTAAGTTTGCTAATTTCAGTTATCATTCTTATCTTAACTACCCTGGTTTCTTGATACGTACCGTTTCTGAATTCTGCAGTAATAAGCAATATTAGTCTCCACTATAATTTTAACATAATCAATTGTTTTCCAAAAATATGTTGCTTTCGGAAGCAACTTCATGCTTTAGCTCTATTAAGTTGTGGGAAATAAGAACCATGTTAGGGACTCTCGTAAACTTTCTGCTTATAAGTTATATCGGTGCTATGTAGTCATTCAGAACTTATTTGAGTAAACAGAAACCTCTAAAAGAAGAATTGGTTCATCTGTTATGTAGTTGCTGGTTTAAAAGCTTTGGGAGACAGTTGGAACAATGTTCCACCAAATTGGGCCGATGCTGATCCTTGTGGAGCTGGCTGGGAAGGAATCAGCTGCATTAACAATCGTATTGTGTCGATGTAAGTGTTTTCCATGATGCTCACAATTAAAGAAAAGAAATAAGTATTGTTTAATCCACTCTTGTCTAATTTCAGCACATTGGCGAACATCAACCTGAGTGGTAAGCTTTCATCAGACATCGCGAAATTATCTGAGTTGCAAACACTGTAGGTTTTTCTGTTCTTTCTTTTCCCCCCTCAAAAGATAATCCTGTTTCTATCGAATTTTGTCTTCAGATATATTTTCGATGAGAAACTGGCCATCTTAATATCCCCTTTTCTGATAACTTTCTTTGACGAATAGGGATCTGTCATATAACAAAGATATGACTGGACCTCTTCCTTCAGCCATAGGAGATGTGAAGAAGCTGTCTAGCTTGTAAGAATATCTTAAAATATTGTAGATGACCTTATTGATGTAATAATAAACTCATTTTAAGAAACAATACCATATTGATTGCAGAATACTTGTTGGCTGTGGATTTTCTGGTCGGATACCAGACTCAATAGGATCTCTACGGCAGCTTAAATACCTGTAAGGATTGGTGGCTTTTTCTCTTTTTCTGTTTTCCTGTTTAACAATAGTTCTTTCTGGTGTTAAAATACATACGTTAAGTGTTTAATTCCTGTACAATTATCTTCTTTGAGTAATACTGTTGTTGTTGCTAATGTTCTTTTCCTTTGAAATGAAGGTCTCTTAACTCAAACAACTTTATTGGTGAGATACCGCCTTCAATTGGCAATTTATTAAATCTTTATTGGCTGGATTTAGCTGATAATAAACTCACTGGGACAATACCCGTCTCTGATGGTAGCAAACCTGGTCTTGATATGCTCGCCAACACAAAGCACTTGTATGTTTGTTCTCTTTTAACTTTTTTTTTTCCTTTTATCAACTTGTTTTTATGGTTAACAGTTTATTAAGTTGAATCCTATCAATCTTATGCAGCCATTTTGGAAAGAATCGGCTGTCTGGTGAAATACCATCCGAGCTGTTTACCTCAAACTTGACTCTTATACATTTGTAGGTCCATCTAAATATGTTTCAATTTGAAAACCGAATCCTATATATATGTATATATGTAATTTAGTTATATCCTGATATTGTTTACTTGAGTAGGCTTCTTGAAAACAATCAGCTCACGGGAAGCATCCCTTCCACACTGGGGTTGGTGCGGCGTCTTGAGGTTGTGTAAGTAACATAACCCTTTCCACCATTACTTGCAGGGTTTTTTTATTTTTTTTATTTTAATACTAAAAGTTCAAATTCAAACTGAGATGTTTTTCATTAATCACAGGCGGCTTGATAGGAATTCATTAAGTGGATCTGTTCCGGGAAATCTCAACAATCTTACCGCTGTCCAAGAGCTGTAAGTTTTTCTCGTTTAAAAATGGACTTGTTTCATAAATTCATCTTTGCGAGTGAAACAAACAAAGGATTGAACATTTCAGGATCTTGTCAAATAATAAGCTGACTGGACCCTTCCCCAACTTAACTGGCATGGATCAGCTCAACTATGTGTAAGTAACACCCCATCCCCACACCACACATATTTATATATATATTTTACTAAATGCATAAGTAATTTATCTTGGCCATTAGTCTGTTTAGTATAAACCTAGTGCAGAACTTAGAAATACAGTGATTGACCTTATATTCTGAACTACATTTTTGCAGGGACATGAGCAACAATTCATTTGACGCAACGGATGTTCCTCCATGGTTTTCTTCTTTGCTGTCATTAACTTCACTGTATGCCTCTATTTGAGTTTGTCTAAGGAGAGAGCTTTCTGATGTTACTTCATAGCCTAACTAGAAAATGTCGAACTTGCAGGGTAATGGAAAATACACGAATTGAAGGGCCACTTCCGGAATCCCTATTTAGCCTTTTCCAGTTGCAAACTGTGTAAGCGTTTTCTCCAATGAATATCTCATCGTCTTTCTTATTTCCACAATGAATATGTCATCATATTTCTTATTTCTTTCTCTTTTTTCCCATAATCAGTGTATTGATGAACAATCAGATCAATGGTACGTTGAGTGTTGGTTCCAACTACAGTAGCCAGCTACAGCTGATTGATTTAAGAAAAAATAAAATTGACGACATTACTCAACGAGCGCGCTCTCTCCAAATCATGTAAACTTTTTATGTTAATAACCTCGCTACTCTACTGCTTTGCATCTTCTACATTCTATCTTGTAAATTTCAGAGAGAGAGAGAGAGAGACTGACACACAAGAGGATGTGGGTGAAAGTGAAAATTTATGGAAGAGAATATAGAGTATCAATTTCTGTTTTTCTTCTACTGTTCCATTGTTTGATTTTTCATGTCACTTATTTTCTTGTGCATTGAATTATACAGCAGACTCGCGGATAACCCCATTTGCAATGAAGGAGGAGGAACAGAGAATTACTGTATTATCCCTCAGCAGGCGAACGCCTCGTATTCAACACCACCAGAAAACTGCACACCTCTTTCCTGTACTTCTGAGAAAATTTCCAGCCCCACATGCAAATGTGCATATCCCTACACAGGAACACTGTTCTTTCGAGCCCCTTCCTTTTCCAACTATGGAAACACAAGTATTTTTGCATCTCTTGAAAAGAAATTGATGACGACGTTTAAAAATCATAGCCTTCCTGTGGATTCAGTTTTTTTGAGTAATCCAACTAAAAACTTAGATGACTACCTGGCACTGAATCTGCAAATATTCCCGTCTGGCCAAGAATATTTCAATCGGACCGGAATTTCTGGATTAGGATATATGCTGAGCAACCAAACCTTCAAGCCTCCAGTTGAATTTGGACCCTTTTACTTCATTGGCAACAACTATCTGTATTTTCAGGGTAACATTTCACTAAAGTCGAATTTGAAAAACACTAGAAGAAATTCATTTGTTTTCATCAGGTTTTGTTGTCATCATTCAGGCCTAAAGGTGGAACCACCACACAAGTCATCAAACACGGGTGTTATCATTGGAGCTGCAGCTGGTGGTGCTATCCTAGTTTTATTGTTACTTGGTGCAGGAGTTTATGCTTTCCGTCAGAAGAGAAGAGCTGAAACTGCTTCTAAACAGAATGATCCTTTCGGTATATTTGAGAGACTAGCTTCTATTTTTTCTATATACTTTGCATTTTGATTGTGTAATTCATCCTTGCAGCATCCTGGGATCCAAATACGAACAGTGGTGCAGTTCCTCAGCTGAAAGGGGCGAAAAGTTTCTCTTTTGAAGAACTTAAGCGTAGCACAAATAACTTTTCAGAAACCAATGATGTTGGAAGTGGAGGCTATGGAAAGGTAAGGAAATTCCATCTTCATTTATACTACAACATATCTTTCGAATGTGTTATCTTCTTTGGGGTTTATGTTTCAAGTTGATTTATTAGCTTGTAACATGTGAACTAAAAACTAAAAATAAAATAGAAAATGAAAAGTCCAATCATGAATAAATCCAACCCCCCCAACCGACATGTTTCATCTCTTCGACAACATACCTTTCCATAATAGTTTGTTTTTTTTCTTTACTAAACTATATTTTCATCTTAACGTTTGGTTTTTTATCCATCGACTCTCTAACCATCTATTGTGGCATCATTTGCAATTGTTTCTACTATTTCTCAGGTATATAGAGGAACTCTACAAAATGGACAACTCGTTGCCATTAAAAGAGCTCAGCACGGATCTATGCAGGGTGGTCTTGAGTTCAAAACCGAGATTGAGCTCCTCTCAAGGGTTCATCACAAGAATGTTGTCAGTTTAGTTGGTTTTTGTTTCGATCAGGGCGAACAAATGCTCGTTTACGAGTACATCCCAAATGGCACATTGAAGGATAACCTTTCAGGTTCCTTTATCCTTCTCTTCAACGTATAATGCAGAACCCATCTGCCTTGTATGTGTATGTTTCCTGGGATTTCGGGGACACTTTACAATATAAAAACAGTCACCTTGCCTTCAATATTGATGTTAATCTTGAAGTTTGTTCTGTTGAGGAAAGAAATATATAATCTTGCAAACTAGTAGAAAAAGTATTTAAAATAGTACAGTAGCAATCCTGTTTTCTTTAGTTCTAGTTTAAATAATAGTGTCCATTTTTATAACAATTTATACGGCAGGGATTATTATTGTTGACTGTGTGAATTTTTGTGATCAATCTTTATCATTGCCACCAAAAAAGATACCCTTTCCATCCCAAAAAAAAAAAAAGAGTATTGTCTCAAAAGTCAATGTCTCGTATTATTAGTCAAAGTAAAAATTTAGAAATTTTAATTTCTCGAATAAATTACATAATACATATGATTGAATAAGTGAAATTAGCAAATACAAAAGTCACAGAAGCAAGAATTTATAGTTTTTAGAGGTTGTACCTTCATCAAATTGACTATTTGTAACATTGTAAAACATGACTTTTTTTAAGGATGGAGGGAGTAAATAAGGTGAATAATATCTTTGCAGGAAGAACGGGAATCAGATTAGATTGGACGAGGAGACTGAGGATAGCTCTTGGAGCAGCCAAAGGGCTGCAATATCTGCATGATCTTGCAAACCCGCCAATCATACACAGAGATATAAAATCGAACAACATCTTGTTGGATGATCGATTGAATGCTAAAGTAGCGGATTTTGGTCTTTCTAAGCCCCTCACTGAATCCGAAAGGGGTCATGTTACCACTCAAGTCAAAGGCACAATGGTGAGTATATTGCCAATCTCTGTGAGAAGTAAGATTTCAATCTAATATTTTAGACAATCATATACTTTGTGTTCCACTTCCAACTCAATGATTCTCGATCATGATCGTTTAGTTCTGTTGGGTGTTTTTAGCCAAATCCCATAAGTAATAAGAGGTTTTGTGGAAACTTCATAAGAATAAATGTTTTTTTAGTCATTTCACCTAAGAAAACCAAATGTTTTAATGAATGGAAGTCTAAAAATTCAGCATATACATCCCGAAGGTCATGGTGATATATGTCCAGCTTCACATTCATTAAGGGTGTTTTGGTATTTACCCTCAAAAGTGGCTAAAAATAATTCGCACCACTAATTTTGTTTGGCTAAAAAACTTCCGAACCCTAATATTTTATCATTTATTTCAGGGTTACTTGGATCCTGAATATTACATGACTCAACAACTGACTGAAAAGAGTGACGTATACAGCTACGGGGTGTTGCTCTTGGAAATTTTGACAGGAAGAAGTCCTATTGAAAAGGGGAAATACATAGTACGTGAAGTGAAGCAAGCTATGGTTACGGGGAAGGAAATGTACGACCTCCAGGGGATTCTTGACCCAGTAGTTGCTGCCAGCCCACACCCGAGAAGCGTAGAAAGAATGGTTGATCTAGCTCTGAGGTGCGTTCAAGAGACGGGGGATCAGCGACCAGCAATGAGTGAGGTGCTTAAAGAGATAGAGAACGTTATGGAACTTGTAGGCCTTAATCCTAACATCGAATCTGCATCGACCTCAGCAAGTTATGAAGGGGCAAGCAAAGGCTTTAGCCATCCTTATAGTAATGAAAGTCTCTTTGCCTACAGTGGGGCTTTTACTCCTTCAAGGTTGGAACCTAAGTAGATTACTTTTGTGATGGAACTGATCAATATTTTGTATATTTTTGTGTGAATATGTGGCTTGCATAGATTTGTTTATTTGGAAGAATTGTAAATTGTTGTAGGCATATTGTTTGAGTGAATGGTTGTGTTTCTCTTGCTACACTATCAATGTTTCATTGGTTTCAATATATAGCTTCTTTTCAAGTCTTTGTAGGCCTTCTATTTATTTACCCTATTGATTTGAGTTACAGATTTTTCTACTCTCTACCTGCTGTGATGGTGTTAGGGGTGGCAACATCGATTGGGTCATAATGGATTGAAGCCCTCCTTCTATTTGTTTAGTTCTTTCATGGAAAACATGATTAGCAACAATATGCATTGCTCACTTAAGAGGAATCTGTAACTTCAAGTCAAAAGAAGTCCATTCCAATTCACTAACAGTAGTGCTAAGGGCTCTGTACTGTAAACTGAGATGAGAGAGTCACCCAGAAACACCCCAAAGGGTGCCTGCTGGCTTGCAATCTTGCATACAAGTATCACTTAACATATCCATAACATACTTCTTCTGACACAAAAAGCTTCCAGCAGCAGTCCATTCCTACCCCAAAGTCTTTATTGGCAAATTTGACAGACTACGGTTTTGAACAGTTTGTGGTATTTAAATATATAGGTGAAGTCGTCTCGCAGGGTGGCGACATACCTAATATCGCCAACCCAGCAGACGACTTTAACTTTTTCTCAAATTTTGTGCCGCCGTTGACGGTGGCGACTTCAATATATATATATATATTTTAATGAAAGTCGCCTACAAAAGTGGCGACCCATATTATATATTTTTTTCCTTTTTTTTTTCTGGAAAAGTCGCCTACAAAAGTGGCGACACTATTTTTTTTTCTTTTTTTTTCTTGGCGAATTGTCAGCAATTGCAGGAGAGGAGAATCTATGTGGACAAAAATATGAGAGGTAAAGGACAGAGGCTTGTGAGTCCGTAACAAAAGAAGCTAATTGACTTGACAACACTATACCTGTGAAAGTTAGTAAAATTAAATCATTTGACATGTTGAAAATTGGTTTCATTCTTCTGCCCGTTAAATAGAGGAGCTTCTTCCTCAAATTGGATTGTTTGCCTTTTCCAGATTGTAATATTTGAAGGCACTCTACAATATTGCTCTCATGTCTCCCTTTTGTTTTAAACAATTCAACTTAATTTTTTTTAACACGTATGGTAAAGGTAATACTACTTCCTCATATTTTATATTGTTTATTTAATATACATTAGCAAAATATATTTGTTAGCAGCTTCCCTTATTCATTGAAGAACCCTTATATTTTTATTTGACGGTCCGTTTGTGGTCGTTTTTTTCATCTCCTAAGTGTTGCTGGCGTCGGACAACTTCATCTGCCTAATTGCCGCCAATTTAACTGCACACCAGGTTCATATTTTATTACCTTATGATTTGAAAAGTGTTGTTTATGCATCTGCTGGTTTTGGATAAAACATACAATATCTTGGTGAAATTTCTGCATTTTTTTTTCAATTTATTGCGGATTTTTAGTGGAAAATATAAATCCCGATAATTTTGCGACAATTTGAAAACATCGCGATATGGTCGAATTTATCACGTAATTCACAAAGCCATAATCTTGTCACTGCATTGGTCAATATTATTATTAAAAAAAAGTGAGGAGGCCGAGTTTCGAACATGTGATATGGTCGAATTTATTGCGTAATTCACAGAGCGATAATATTGCCACTGCAATGTTCAATATTGTTATTGAAAAAAATATAAAGTGAGGAGGCCAAGATTCAAACACGCGAACACGTCAAACCACCAGCAGGATACACAAGATCTTGTTTCTAGTCAGATTACTCAAAATATTACGCAAAATAAATATCAATTATATGTTCATAAGTTCTTGAACCAGACAAAATGTTCAAGTAACAAAACAGTTATTCAATTAAATAATCAAAAACTAATTAATAAGATAAATATACAAGTAAGAAATTAGATAACAAATCTAAAACTTTGATAAAACATACGATTTTTTACGTTTTTACTAATTATTTGATATAATTTTTTCAAAATGTAAAAATAAAAGATTAATTATTAAAAAGTACATATTTAGGACCTAGAAATGATAAATTATAAATTTGAAGTAGTCAAATTAACTTTGTTAAACTGACAAATTTAGAATAATTAAATAAAATCTAAATAAATTTTAGATATTTCACAAAGTTGGTCAAAATTAGGAGTTATCAAATTTAATGAATTGAACTCGATTTATTCCCAAATAATTATCCGAATTCGAGTGATTTAATGATATTTTCTGAATTTTATCGTTTTAGTCCCGAATAAAACTCGACTTATTACTGGTGCCGAATAATACCCGCATCCGAGATTTATTACTATGGTTACACCAATGTAACAAATATCGGCGATTTTTCAATTTATCCCGAACTTTTCAGTTAAAGTATTTTTGTTTAATTTATCGCAAACTTTTCACTTAAAGATAAGAAGAATTTGCAAGCCCGATCAAAGACTTTTCAATTCGGATAGCGAGGCGAGAGTATCGAGTAGATGAAAGTACAACAATTATATGGAAAGTCAAATGTAAAAGCAATAAGCTAGAGACAGATTGCAACTGGTGGATACGTGCAGGCTTTAAGGAGAAGACTGACATGTGGAAAATTACTAAGTATGGAGGGCCTCATACTTGTCTAATTAATGCTGTCAATATTGACCATCAAATCTTATGCAAGAATATGATTGCAGTGTTGTTAACCGGAATGGTTCAGACACATCCAGGGTATGAGGTAAAATGTGTCTTGCAACAAGTGCTTGACAAATATCAGTACACAATCTCATATCATAAGGCATGGCACAGGTTGAAACGTGCACGTGAAAATGTGTTTGGCACATGGGAGAGCTCAATAGCAAACCTGCCTAAGTTTATGGGAGCTATACAAAAGTGGAACTCATGCACAATTATGGAGTAGCGGCATATGCCTGGTCCAGGAGATAGGGGTAAAGATGTTGAAGTATGTGTTTTGGGCTTTCCAACCATGCATTGATGGATTTCAACATTGCCACAAGGTCATTACTATTGACGGGACTCACCTCTACATGAAATACAAGCACAAGATGTTGATCGATGTGTCCATGGATGCAAATCAACAACTTCTCCCTTTGGCTTATGCTCTTGTGGATGAAGAAACTTTTAATGCCTGGAAATGGTTTCTCAAAATGTTATCTAAACATGTTGTACGTGGGGTTGATGAAATGTGTCTCATCTCCGATAGACATCCTGGTCTTCTAAAAACAGTTGAGAGAATCCCTTATTTCCAACTGCCTCGTGGAGTTCATCGATTTTGCTTGAGGCACATGTGTTCAAATTCCAATAGCCAGGTGAAGAATGTGAAGCTAAAAGACATGTGTTGGGAAGCAGGATCAGCTTACACAATCAGAGAGTACGAAAAAATGATGGACCAAATAAAATCCTTAAATGAGGGTGCATATGCTTACCTTGCCAACATTGAAGCTACGTAGTGGAATCTGGCACATGATGGAGGATGGCGAACTGGGATGCTTACCTTGCCAACATTGAAGCTACGTAGTGGAATCTATAAAGTATTGTCTTGACCGCTTGTCAATAGCTCATGCAATGCAACAACGAAACTAACCATGGTCTGATGAGGTTTACAAAAAGTATGATCAGTGCCAGCGGATGGGTCTGGAACATCAGATATATAAGGTTGATCTGACTGAACAAACAACTTTTATGAAAACATTTATGCCGGGAACAACATCATGTTGCACACACGTTGTAAAATTGATGCATCGCGAGTGTACTTGCGGAAAGTGGAAGCACGACGGTATACCATGTTTACATGCAATGCAAACTTGCTGAGATTTTGGAGTGAACCCAGCCAATTTCATGAAGTCGTTTTACAATACTAGTTATTATGTGGAGACTTATAGTGGCAAGTTCGAACCATTACCGGATGAATACTATTGGGATGAACCACCATTTTTGTTGTGCCATAATCCAGCCTTGCGAGAAAAGAGGGGCAAGGGAAGACCGAAAACTACCAGAATCGAGAATAAAATGGATTGGGCCCAAACACGAGCTAGACAATAATATCGTGCACAAGAGGACACTTTCGAACCTGGAAGTTCTAGCCACCATTGAAGATTTTGTTGTTTCTCCTATCTATTTAAATATTGTATTGTATTTTTTTTTATTGTGATCGATTTACTTTGTATGTGGTAATGAAAGCTTCTTTGTATTATGTCAAAATGTTCATACAATAGAAGTATTTTTTTTAAGTAAAATAGAAGATTGTGTGTTTGTTTCTGTAATGTAAATGTGGTGTCTTACATTTTCCGCATGTCCTTTATTTCCTCAAATTGAAGCTCCTTGGATTTCATGCTTTTTAAAATATAACTTCATTGCAGGATGGCCCACTCTGGAGAGTATGGACCTATGAGTCATGGTATCTTGACCCAACAACCCAAGCATCGATCGGAGGATGTATTTGCAGGGCTAGTGGATTCAAAATTAAGATGCATGCGTGGTAGTGGCATCTTTTGGAGGCTTGATGACCATGATCCTGATGAGGATGACAACATTGACCCGGATGATGATGAGTTTCAGGAACTCAGACGCATGAAATATTGCATTATCGAGTATTATCCTTGTTATATTAAATGGCTACGGTGTTTACAAGTGTGGCGACTTCACCATTAATCAATCATTGGTCACTGCGTTGGTTGAGAGGTGGCTGCCGGAGACCCATACATTTCATTTTAGGTCTGGCGAGGCCACAATCACCCTACAAGATGTTGCCTTTCTTTGGGGCCTTCCAGTTGATGGTGAGGCCATTATAAGTCATACTACCGAGACATCTCTCTCATATTAGGCTGCACGTTGTAACAATCTGCTCGGATGGAGGCCACAGACAGAAGACCTAAAAGGGTCGATATTTTCTCTATATGCGCTTGGCATACATCTGAGCCATCACCCAGTCACAAACAGAACCCCACAACTACGTGTCGAGCAGTATGCACATGGATGTGCACTGATTTTGTTGGGTTATTTAATGTGCCCGAATACTTCAGGTAATATGGGGTCATTGTTATATTTGCACCAATTGGAGAATATTTTAGAATGTCAAAATTTTAGTTGGGGATTGGCAGTCTTGAGTTACTTGTATCATCAGTTGTGCAATATAGTACATAGAGGTCGTACACAAGTTGGGGAGGGGAGGGGGGGCAATGCAACTACTGCAGGCGTTCCTTTTTATTGTTGTATTGTAGTTACACACTCATAAATTACAACACACATGACACACAAACACACACACCCACACGTATATATAGGTAAGAGGTATATAAATGAATGTAGTTTCATGTTTGGATTTTTTTTTCGTAATAGATATGGGCTTGGTCATGAATCATATTTCTTACACCACAAATAACAGGTCGTTCAAGACTTAACATTGAGGCAATTGAAGGCGTCGCTATCACCCTTCCCATTGCACCATATGGTGCATATTGGTTGCAATAGCAGAGTTTTTTAAGCAGCCTTCACAATAGCATAAGAGCAATCTGGGAGAGTCTTGATAGACAATCGTCTGAAGAGGTATCATAAATAGGAATTAATATAAAAGTTATTAAATTTATTCTCAAAGATAAATAATACATTTATATATGAATGCAGTTTATTTGGCGACCTTATGATCCATTACCAAGTGCAGTGCAGACATATATTGATGTTGGTATTATTACAATTAGCAATGACTGGATATCCAATTGTCCTCTAATCCATTATTCAGTTGTCGAGCTTTACTATCCAAATCATGTATTGAGACAATTTGGAATGAGACAATCAATACCGACTGGTATCCCTGATGTGCATAATACACTTCATAATATTTGTCGTAGAGGACGCATCTCTATAAATTGGGCTACAACACATTCCACATTTGTAGATTGGTGGCGTAGTAGAGATGACCATATTGTTTCAATGCCTCTATTGGCTGGAATGAAACAGAAGTGGATACTGAATATATAGCTTGGTACGAAAGAGTTACACGACGTTTTATAACTCCATGATTAAGTATGCATGTCTGTTACCAACCGCAAGCAAATTCATCGATAGAGATTTTGGTATATAATTTTTACTATACCCCACACACGCACACTTATGAATATAATATTATGGAAACATTGGTGAAAATGCCCTGTAAGTTTTCACTATTTATGAAAATACCCTTTATATTTTATACTTTATAAAAATGCTCTGTATATTAACAAAAATTGTTAAAAATGCCCGTTACCTGCTATTGTAGGTTGACCAACATGTCATCTAGTGATGTGGCAATATATAGAGTATGTGGTGTCCATGTGGCTTCATTTTTCTGATGTACCATTAATATATATTTTTTACATTATGATTTGTATTATAAAAAAGGA
>JAUEKW010178076.1:0-16440 GCA_032274785.1 Ajuga reptans | reverse complement strand
AGAAAATTAAAAATCTTATTTCTGAAAATTATTTTAAAATTTCTGAAAATTAAATTAAAATTTCTGAAAATTATTTTTGGAGAATTTGCAAGATAGTCCCGCTTTGACAATAAGTCCTGGAAACTTGTAGATTTACCCCAGAAATTCATATTGGTATCCAAAAAATTATTTTCAAATTTTTGTCTTTCAGATTTTTTTTTCTGAATTTTAATTTAATTTTCAGAATTTTTCTGGATTTTAAATTATTTTCTTACTATTTTCATAATAATTTTCAGATTTTTTTTTTATGATTTTTTTTCTGAATTTTATGATTTTAAAAAAAAAATTTATATATTATTTTCTTTTTATTTTGTAATTTTTTTAAATTTTTAATGGTGCCACGTGTCGCCATCTTATTGGTCTTTTTGGCATGTGCTAGTCACATAGCCTATATATGACGGAATATATAGTCGGAGGTTGCAAAAGTAAAATTCGGTGCAATACAGGTTCCAATCGGAAAAAATATTTTCATTAGGTTGCAAAGTGAAAAAATGCTCATAGTACATGTTGCATTTTGTAATTAACCAAAAAAAAAATATTAGTGATAGAATTGAAGTTGTTTTCTTCTTGTGGCTCCCTTCTTTGTCTGTGTTTGTTTTCCTTTAATACAATCCACACAAATATTAAGATTGGCAAAATCCAAATCATGAAGGATTTCTTATTTACCAACCTTCATAATCTTTCTTTGGAGATGTGCTCCAAACGTTTATGCCACAAGTAAGTAGAACTTTGATCTACTATTATGTTACAGGATCAAGCCATTCAGTATTATAAGGAACATCAACTTAATTGGATTCAAAATATATTTAAACATTTAGTATACGTTTTATTTCAAACCATTCTTTACGTTTCCAATAATCCGGCTTCTTACAAAATCTACATTTAGAACTATCATGTTCCTTTTCTAGATTTGGGCATGTGACGCATTCGCTTTATGAAGTCCTTGATTGCCCTTTTCTTTCTTTCCGGCTATGTTTTGAACTCCTTTATTCATTGTGAGATGACCATAATGAGATCCCTGATTCTTAAGCTTTGTTTCCTCTTGAACTAACATTCCGTGAAGTTCATTCACGTTTCATATACCTTTCATGGTTATAGTTTCCCATCGAGAGACTTATCAGCAGTTTGTGAACGTTCTTTCATAAGTTTCATAAATTCCTTAGCATTTTCAGTTTGAGGTATAGTAGACTTGATATTGTTTGTTACGTTCATTCGCACAAACATTAGGCTTAGTCTGTTCGATCTAACCCATGCTTCGTGGGCAGATTTTCGACGCCACTGCTTCTGTCAGTAATAGTAGGTTTGTCGACTTGAGATGAATAATCAAGATCCAAAACATAGAGGTGAAATTGAACTTGTTCGCACCAATAAGAATAATTTGGCCCATTAAATATTTGAACAGACGTAGATGCGAATTAAGAGCAATATGAATAGGTACTACAAGAATATATAATTATTCACATTGATGCTTAGAGTAACTTAAACACAGATTCATGATCAATAATCGATAAATGTACATTGATGTTCTCCTTTGAGCGATACAGCAATATACAATCGTAAGCATAATGATGCTTATAAAATTTACAAGAAGTTGACAATTGAATACTCTTACTGGACTATTTTGTCATCTTTGGATGTACAAAATAATCAACATAATATATTAATTATCACATTATATTCATAATTTATCAGAACTAAGGATCCACCTTGGGGTGATATCTAATGTCTTATAATTATGAATTTTGAATATCCATAAATAAATAAATAAAAAAGTAAAGGATAATCAAATATTCATTATATGATTTAAAATTTATTAAATGTTCTGGCCAGACCACCTTGGTGATTAACAAACCATCATTAGATAAACTTAAATCATATAATACTAACCAATAATGAGGCTAAAACTTTTAAGCATAGCTAGATACATAAATAATTTGATATATAATTAAACATTCGTTATATGATTTAAAATTTATTGGACTTTATGGTCAGACCACTTTGGTGATTAATAGACCAACATCATATAAATTTAAATAATATAATAATAATTATCAACAATTTATTCATTATATAATTTAGATTTATCAAACTTAATGATCAGACAACTTTGATGATTAATAGACCAACATACTGAAAATCTAAATTATTTAGTAAATGAATGGTTTAAAAGCCATAAATATAGACACATATGTATTAGCATCATAACATAATCCTTTTTTGAATACCTCATAATCATTAAACATAATTGAACAACACAATTGTCAAGACATTCACCTAGCAGCAAGACATGATGAGTTCGTTCTTTTGAAACACCAGGACACGTACGTATAATGTGAAATTGAAAATCCTAATTTATTAGGATTTAATCATGCTGTTAACCAATCTCAAATCGCAGCGGACAATAATCTTTGGTTCCTTTAATAAATTATATAAGAAACGAGTATACGGCCTATTCAATTGCAAGATTTATAACTACTACATACATGATCGGCAAAAAATTTAATTTACCATAACATCAATTGTGCAGAAGCATTAATCTCAATAGACCATAGATTGAATTGTAGCCGTAAGCAATAAGGGAGATATCAATATAAATTCTTGAGTTTATAGAATGGAAAATCGTGAATTCCATAACCACGCCCTGATACCACATGTAAATTTAACCATGTATACATAATCCAGATTATAGATTAAACATGGATCTTAAAACTTCATGATTTTCATATTCCAGTAAAATAGAAAATTAGGACGCTAACCTTAAGACGCCATGGATTGATTTCTTGATTGAATGACTGATTTCTTGATGAAAGAAACTGATTGATGGAAGGAATTGATTTCTCCCTCGTGACCTTTATTTTAGAACAAAGTAATGAATGTCATCAATTAGGTGATAGAAATAATGTACTGTGTTTTCTTTTATAGGCGGAGAGATGACCAATTCCTTATAGGATTAGGACTATAATGCAATTCATCCGTTCACGGTCAATCAACGTGAAAATCATATGTTATCAGATATACACCGACCAAAACTTATCCGTAACATTATTTATTTAAACCATAAAGATATCTAAAATATTTTAATATCTAAAAGATTATACTATCCCTACACAATCTATAACTTTGATCCTAAATTAAGGTAATATTTTGGAATTAAATTCTTTTGTAAAATTAAGGATGAGCTAAAAGGACTATTCTAGAATTTTAACTAGGGTAATGCTAAAATTATGAAATTTTTAATAAGATTTGTTAGACTATAATTCGGGGTAGTATTGGGAGATTTATTGTTTTTTTTACTAAAATTATATTTTTTTTAACAAAATTGATTTGTTTAGAATGACACTTTTTTTAGACCGAAGGGAGTAATATTTTTCTTAAAGTTCTTTGGAAACTATTCTCCGGAGATCTTATTATGTTTTTTTCAATTTTATTATACAAATTGTTATTTTGTTCGTTAAATTTTTTAATTAAATTTTAAATTAAATTTAAATTTAAAATACTGGCACCAACTTTTAATATTGTAGAATCCATTAATAAATATATAACTTCAAAGAACAATTATCAGGGAAGAATATATTTGAGCGCTGATAGTTCGTGTAATTCGGATTTAAATGTTGATTTGCTAAACGATCTCCATACATGGAAATTCTTGAATGCAATCAAATGTTCCAATGTGTGGAATCACAGGCTAAAGTTAAAAATTGGTACACCAGGCCAGTTATGTTATTGTGAAACATAGATCACTCGATTGGTTTATGTAATTGAATACGGCTGACAATTACAAATGTTGTCTATAAGGAAGTTTTTCAGGTTCTGTAAATACTTGTGTTATTTTTTTTATTATAATTTATAAAAACGTTTATAACAATATTTTTGTAAACTTTATCAACTAGACAATGTGTTTTGGAATTAAATATTTTTAACCGTTATTTTACACGTCATATCAAGAAATGTCTGTGTGTATGAAAAGTATATATCATAAAATAATATATCTTAAAGAATTTGATAGTTATATTTAATTGGAACAAATAATCTATTTATGGGAACATAAATTATTATTAGAGAAAACAAATATTCAGAACCTGCAATATAAAGATTCAACTCAGAAAATACAATTTTAATATACACAAGTCAAACTCATGTACACTTATGCTATGTTTGTTTGCTCTTGGCCCCAATCGGTTGCGATTGGGGTCAATAAAAGCTATGTTTATTTTCAACCGGTTGGGAATGGAATTGTTGGGGTGGTTGGGAATCATTTATTAAAATCTATTTTTTACCAATCAATCACGCTGTGTTTGGTATGGGCTGGGGGTGGTTGGGGTACTGTAGGCTGGGATGTTTAAATGGTTGGAAATGATTGGAAGAGTAAAAATGTGTGTTTGTTTAATCAGTTGGTGTAGTGGTTGAAGGGTTGATTAATAATATTTAATTGGTGTAGGAGATGTGATGTGTGTAAAAGGTTGTTGGTTGATGAATGTTTAATGATTGAAGTGTTATAGGAATTGTGATTGATTGTTGGTTGATGGTTATATTTTGTGTTTTATGTTTTTTTTAGTTGTGATTTTTAAAAAAAATATAAATAAAATTCATTTTTTAAAATAAAAAATATATAAAGGATTATGGAGAATGTAAAACAATTTTTTTTACAAAGTTTAATAAATATTAAATAGGTACATAATATCAAATTATATTATATTTAATATAAAAGAGCTTATTATTGAAGAATAATTAATTTATTATTTCTTTTAAAATATTAAAAACCTAATATTAATTAGTTTCTCCGAAATATACATTTCTTTGAAAATTAAAATTAGAAAAAAATTAATATTCTTTTACATGTTTTATTTAAAATTCAAAAAAATAATAATATGGTTTCACTACAACAAAAAAATAATAATATGGTTTCACTACAACAAAAAATATTTTTTATCTATCATTTTTATTTATCATTTTTAGATATATATTACAAAAAATATGGTATAAAAATAATAATATTGGTATTAGTATGATAAGTGAATATAATAATATATCCAAGAATTGTTGAGCAAAAAAGAAAATGAATTATTATTATTTATTATAATCATAAAAGAGGGCTTTTGGTGTGGCACCAGGGGAGGGTAGGGTGGTTGGTGTGCACTACAAGAAAAATGGTGTATAGCGACGCTAATTTTTGTTACTTTGTGACGCTAATTAGCGTCACAGCATAAAGTACCTACGCTTGCAAAAGTGTAGCGAGTTGCGTCACTAAATTTGAAGTCACAGATTTTTTCACGACGCAAGTAAACTTTAATTTAGTGACGCTTTTGTCAATGCGTTGTTAATATTCAAATATGGCAACGCTAGTTTTTGTAACCATCATAAATATCCGTAGTATATTGTCTAATACATTGTTGACGCTAATCATTGATTGTGTCATTAAATTACTGATACTTTCAACAACAAGCGTCGTTAAATAAGTGACACTAGTAAAATTACACGTCGCTAAAATTACCAACATTTGTTACTATTAGTGTCACTAGATTTGCTACACAAATTAGAATTAATGTCATTAGATTTACAACACAATTTAAGGTCAGTGTCATAAAGCTAGTGACTCACCAAATTTGCGTTATTTCTATAATTAAGTCATTAAATTTGCAACGTTTTATTGTTAGTTTTTGTCTCTAAAGTGGTGGCACGTTCTCAAATGATTGCCCCTAAATATAGTAATTGTAAACAATAAAATAATATTAAATCAAAAGAACATATGAAATCAAAAGCAGATATTGCGATACATATGAAACAAATTGTAACATAAATCCCAAATCCAATTACACACCATCGTAATTGACATTGACATTATACTAACATCAATATGCTCAATCAAAAAAAAAAACACAAATGTCTTAAATATGGAATTAATCTACTTAGACAACGAAATTCAAATAATTTAATTTCCTTTAATCATCTTCCAAGTTCCTGTGTCAAAATAAAATACAAATATTAACGTGATTAGTTTTTTTTAGATAATAAGTTTACCAACTAAAAAAATTAATCAAAGAAATATAGATATAAAATTGTAAAAGTGTCCAATTTAACCTCCAATAGGTTTGTCATTCTTTGAATAATTTCAAAATCTGAAAACTCTGGCATATTTGCAGAATGAAAATCAAGTTAGAGGCAAACCAACAAAATTCAAAAAAATAAAAACAAAATATGAGAAATAGATTTCTAAAAAGCTTTCTAAATTAGTAAACTTGGAAGGAAAATAATTAGAAATTCATATGATCAAGATATTATCTTATTTTTCTTTATAATTTTAATCATGCTAAAAAGCATTACCTTGGGAGGTTTAAATAGAATATTAGTTTTCGTAAAAAGCATTACCATGAAACTATCAACAACTAAAAGACATGGCACGCTAAAGAAATGCATACTTGTTATTCGTTATTAGTTTTCACTAGAATACGGTTAGGAAGTAGGCATTTTATGTCACTTATTAAGCCTCATCAATAAATAATTCATAAAGCAACAATGTTTGCTATAAAGCACAAAAAATAAGCAGATGTTTATCATTGTTTAACCTCATTTAGCAATTATATTACCTTGCAAAACCGGTAGGCAATTAACAGCTTCTAGGAAGATGGATATATCAAGATGAAATTGAATGGCTTGCTCTGCCTGCTAGATTCATTCAACATTAAAAAATGAACAGCCACGATTATAAAGAAACATAAATGAAATAGGCAGACCTGCTGAGATATCAAAGAAATCCACTTAAAAATGTTCGGATATATGTAAAGGGACAGTTCGGCATGCGGATGTTCGGAGAAAATAATACAGAGTGTGCAAATAGCCGCTAGGGCAACTTTTTATTTTAAGTTAATTTAATAAAGGTACAAGTCTCTAAAAACTATCAATACACACTCATACGACTTATATTAACTATAGGCTATGTTTGATTGCGGCTGGGGAAGACTGAGACACTATAGGCTATATCCCAATCAAATAATACCCCCAATCTTGCCCATGCCAAATATCACCACGTTGCCCCCAACGTCAACCGGCTGGGGGCAACCCTAATCAAACATAGCCATATAATTGACTAATCTAATGATCATATCTAACTAACATGTTAAATTAAAAAAAAAATTAATTTTTATTTGTACTATTAAAACGAGGCATTGAGTTTTGAAATATGACATATTTTGGGATAAAAAAATTTCTGATACAGAACTCTTTTTATAGGACGGACGGAATAGCAACTTAAACCACTGATCTGCTGTTTGTTTTCTATGTAGACCAGAAAATAATATCTTATTCAATTAAACAATGGATTCATGAAGTTTCCGAATTGGTCAACGGTGATCTATGGTGACAAGATATACGAAAAAGTATAATTCCCCAATGGAACTAAATCAACTAATCAAGCAATTAAATCCAGCCACAAGCCCTAAATTCGCACTGGTACACCAGTTTTGAACTCAGGTTCAACATCAAGAAAAAGAAAACAATTTTAACAGAGAAAATGAGCAAAGTGGCCATGGCCAAATGCTATTTACCTCATGATCGGACGGAACACGGCAATACAGGAATAAATGGAAAAATACAGAGAACTAAATAAAATATAGGAGTGGCTGATACATCTTCCTCTGCAAACTTTAAACAAAATTAATAGTTTAATAAAATAAAGAGTAGGGAAGTGGGAAGGATTTAAAGCCTCACCTGGTTGGAGTTGCTTGGGCCGACATCGATGGATGGATTCCAGCAGATGAAAAGACACATACATGATTTTATATCTCCACCGTCTTTTGACCAATATGTTAGGAGAAAATTATATCTTTGATGTAGTCTAACAGAGGTATTATGATTGCGTACATCGAACACCTCTCCACACCCAACCGCTTCAACCCCGCGCCAAGCACTCCGCCTGGAACGCTTCCGTGCGATTCGTCCGGTTTGTGTACGATTTCCCGAAGAATAGAAGGTCGGGTATGTAGACATTGAATGAATCAGCGAGTTGCCCCACCTACATGATCCAGAATAGGCTTTACAGATGCCGAATTGCACAGAGATCGTTATCCATACACAGAATTACACACATCGCTATGTGCAGTGTATATATACATACACGAATTGGTGTTTCCTTAAGAGTATTAGCAATGGAATCAAATTTTCAATTATTTCCATGTAAAGAATAACAATAACCTAAAAATTAATTAGATGAGATTCTCATTGTGTTCCATCTCCAGAATAACCACCACAAGCCACATATATTTAATAGCATCATAAATTGACACATAACATGTGTTAAAAGCAATATAATACCAGATGAAACACAATCCAAAATAAAGATCTCATCTGGACATTAATGGATAGAGAATTTAAAAATCAATTTCACCAACTTGGTAAATAAACTGCCATTTGGAGTTTCCTCCAAAGCCATGGATCATAAGCAAATTAGGCTTGTTGAATTTATGGTGGCGAGGGGCCCCAGAAATGCATGGTGGTCTGATCGTCTAAATCGACGGTGCATTGAACCAGGTCGCATGAGAATACGAAGTACCGGGACATAATTGCATCAATGACGGGGACGAAGATGGGGAGGCGTCGGATTTTGGAGAAGGGAGGGAAGAGGTATTGTGAAATGGCGGCGGCGAGAGAGAGGTGGAAGGAGACGAGGCGGTGGAGATACAGGCACAGACGGTGAAAGCGAGAGTGAGAAGCCCTAACTTTAATTTGTTATGTAGTTTTAAATTATTTTTTTAAAATATAAAGGATGAATTTGGGAGGGAAACTTGCCTCCTAAATTTCAGTACAAAACTACAAATAGTGACGGAAAATACCTGTAGTTTCATTAAAATTTATATTATTCATTTATGATTTATCTTACAGAATTTTGTTTTATTATTTTTAGAAATTCTTTATGTTTGGTTTTTATTCAGATTTTATATAATTTTCATTTTTTTCACAATTTATGTGAAGTGTCGTCGACTTATGGTACAAATGTAAAGTGTCATTTATTTTATTAATTTATGGACGCTTTTAAGAGAGCATCATTAAATTGAGAAATATAAGCGTACTATCGCTATTTTTCATAAAAAAAAACTTTTTAAAAAGCGTCAATAAGTTACACTTTCTAGGGACGCTAATAAAAAATATTATTAAAATAGTGTCACTAGATTTTATGATGCAAAATATAGAGCGTCACTGATATCATGAGACAAAATATAAAGCGTCATAGGCCTTATAATATAAATTGTAAAGCGCCACTGATTTTATGACATAAAATATAATGTGTCGTGGACCTTCTAACACAAAATGTAAAAGCGTCACTGATTATATGACTAAACAAAAAGCATCATCAGTACTATGATGCAAGTAGTAAAGCGTCGCTAGTTTTTATGACATATAATATAAAGAGTCATCAGTGTCAAGACTCTAAATGTAAAACTTCACTAAATTTATGACACAAAATATAAGAGTCACCAACATTATGACACAAGATCTAGCGTGTCATTGATTTTATAACACAAAATTTCAAGTATAATTAAAGTTGCGACACTTTATAAGAGTATCACTAAATTGTTAAATATATTGACATTTTTTTCTATAAGTGTCGTTATTTTTTGTTAATTAAATACGCTTTTTAAAAAGCATCATTAAGTAATATTATTTGGTGACACTTTTAAAAAAGTGTTATTATATAATAGTTCCTGTAACACTTTTGAAAAGTGTTAATAAATTAGCGTCACTATAAGACCTTTTTCTTGTAGTGGTGAGGAGTAGACAAGACAGTCATAATGTCCCATTTCTTGACTGGAACAAGTACACATATAATGGGGCTTTTGTCCCATTTGTCAGTCAATTGTCAGCCCTTCTTTGTTCCACACTGCCTCACCCATTAATCATGGGTTGGGCCAACCGTTGGCTGAAATCATACACATCAGCTGCTGGGCCAATCAAATTTGGATGGCCCAGCCCATACCAAACACACCCTCACAATTTCTAATACTAACTTTAATTATTCCTTAATCATCTACTAATAACCTCTTACCCCAACTAAAACTTTATATTATAACTCAACCAAAACCCCAACCAAAACTTTAATCACATCATCTTTTTTAACTTTATATTATAACCCAACCAAAACCCCAACCAAAACTACCAAACATACCTTTTTATCCCCAACTTACTTACCCCAACTTATTTATCTCAATCAACAGTACCTCAGTCATCCCAGCCGCAATCAAACATAGCCTTACTGATTTAATGTAAATAGTCGATATTGATCATATCCATAATATGTATCCTAACCAAGTAAAACATTAATATTTATAAAAAAAATAACGCGCGGGTAACGTACTAGTATAAAATATAAAAATATAAAAAAATATTAAAGTTAGCAGGCATATGCCTCTCACGTGATATTTCTATTCATTTTTAACAGTTAGGCCAAAAGAACTGCTGATATGCCAAAAGGGCCTATGATAGTGCCAAAATCGGACCACCCCTATTCCGGTGGGCCAAAATTGATTTTTTCCAAGTGTATTAATTATAAACTTCATATTGATATGCCATCCTCTATTTTAGAATAATACTTTATCAACAAAGAGTTATGCATTTTCTCAACCCAAAAAAACAAAGGCTGAGAGTTGATAGGCATACATAACATATATGATATTTTTTACTTTTATTAGTTGAGTGAAAATTTTGAGTTTACTTGGGTCGGACCACAAGTTTCACATATTTTGGGATTGGATTCAATCCATTGCAAGACTTCTGAGTTTTGCATATTAGGATACAAGTTTATATATACACACACACACTAAAGTAATAAGTATAATAAATTTCATTAGAGTAAATCTTTTGTACACTAGTTGCACGGATTTTAGATCAGTATAATTAGGTCGTGGACAATTTTTTTATGAATTGGTATTAGCTATGTTTGTGCTGAAATCTATTCATTTTTCTGAAGAAATGTATTATGCTGAAAATGTATTAGTGTTTATGTTGAAATATATTACTTGTTGCGAAGAAATGTATTATGTTGAAAGATAATATCTCTCCATAGAATAAGTAATACTTTTCAATATAAACAGTAGGAAAAATAGTTTTATCCGTCCCTTATGTTGTACCCATTTCGATTTCTATCCTTTTTGTTTTACGTTTTTGAAATTTATCCTTTATGTTCTAAAATTTGACAAATTGGTCCTGTGACCATTTGTAGCAGGTAAACCGTCAGGTAATTGCTGACGTGGTATCATTTTTTTCTTTTTCTTTTTTTTGGTTGGCTGATTTGGCTAATTAATTTCAATTTTTTTTTTAAATAAACACTAAAAGTTCCATAAGATTAGAAAACAGAAGAAAAAAATGAAAATTGTTGTAGGAAAGGTTGATAAAAGAGAAGAGAAGAAACAGAAGAAGGCGTGAAAGCGTATCGTATTATTCCATAAGAAGTCCCTTTATATAGGTATACAAACTAGGATTTAGCAATACATGGAATAAAGTGAAACGCCTAAATTGCCCCTCATCAGTTACTTTTGATAAAGACACACTAATATATTTTTCTTTCAATACTCCCCCTTGTGCCAAATCAAAAGGGTGAATGGTGCATAACTTGTTTCCTCGTTAAAAACCTTGCCAAGTAACAAAATCCAGTGGGAAATAATAAACCTTGGTCGAAGGAAAAAAGAGTGCAACGCACCTATGTTGAGACTCCCCCTAAAGTACACCTCTCATATGATACATACATCTATCAAGTGAGTTTTGAAATCTTTACCACCTCGATTTTACATAAATCATGAGGATGTTATGTAGTTGCTGGTTGTAGAAAATCTTCGGTGAGACATGCTTCATATTATCTTCTTTGGTGTAGTCTAGTTCCATCTCTTCGTAGGAAACTACATTGTCTTCATAAATACTAGTAGGTCTTCAGTGATATGACTCAAGCCACGAGTCTCTTGTATATATGTATGATGATGATCTTTAGCCATAGTACTCATGAACTGTTAGATGTCGGATAATTGGGTCTGAAGGATTCGACGTGGTGACTGCAGCAGTTGTGCTTGATTGATCTTCAAGATTTCGTCATGGTCCTCGTGGTAATACATAACTAGTTTTGTAATGACCTTTACATGGGACAATGACATAACAACATTGAACAGAACCAGCTAAAATATTATTTAGTGTTCCGAGATAGGGGGTAGCGTCAACATTTCTTTGGGAGTTACAATTTCATTTGTAGTCCTTTTTGTCTCTTTGTATGAGAGCATTTGAGATTTTCTTTCGAGGTTACAATTTCATTTGTAATCTCTCATGTCTCAAATATGGGAAGGACGGATTAATGTCAATGGTTTGTTTTTGATATCAAAATTCCTTCTTGATATCATTCCAATGATACTGCGTTGTCCTGAGTAATATATAACTAACAAGTTCTTTGAGAAGGTAATATCTGGTTGAGTGCATTGAGCTTAGTATAATAACACGCACGATTTACTTAAGTAGGGAATTTAATCTCTCAATAGCTATTTATCATTTCCTTTAGATACAAATGGATATTTCCTTATGTCCACACTTCAACCAATCATGGGAGTGCTAACAGATTACACTTTATTCATGTTAAATTACCTGATAATCTTTTGGATATATGCAAGTGAGGAATTAGTATTCCACAAACTCGGTCTTCCATTTCAAGACAATATCGAGTTTTTCCATGATTCTTTATCTCAAGGTAGGATATCAAATGTCTCACAGTTTCTCTTATTTCATTAAGAGTATATAATATGTCATTATCATCGACGTAAATTGCTACAGATGCAAATCTGAAACTTGCTTTCTTTATGGATGCACAAATACAAAGTTAGTTGTTCTTTCCCTTCCCAATCAAGTAGTCACTTAGACGGGTATACCATTTCCGTCCAAATTATTTCAGTCAAAATGAGCATTTCAATGTAATATTGTAAATACACTCCGTGGTCATGAGTCACTGGAGTTGGGCAATACAAGACCATCAAACACTTTCACATATATCAAAAATAAGATCTCCAATGAGATATGTTGTAACCACATTACTATGCTGCATTTTCAATCCTTTGGAAACTTATTTGTAGAACTTTGTAACGTCCATTGTGAGAAAATATATCTCCTCAGAGTCAATTTCAGGGAATTTTGTGAGAAAACCTTGTGCTTCAAGGTTAGTTTTGTATCTCAGGACTTTATTTTTCTCACTACGCTTACTGACAAAATATATTTTTATGCCATACAGGCTTTACACTTGGTGAAGCTAGCACTACCAAACCAAACACCTATTATTTTGTTATAGAATCAAATTCTATCTGGATTGATTATTTTCATTTAGGCCAATATGCTCTTTGTTTATACTTTACAACAAAGCGTGGTTCGATATGTATCACCAATGTTTGTAGAATATTTTTCCATCAACTCATACATGTACACTCTCGTAATCTATTCAGATTTCTTTGCTCTCTGGAATCAAATCAAATTTCAGAGCGTCCTCCAGTAATTATTCATGAACATAATTAATCAGATATAATTTCGAGAGAGTAAATCTTTTCATTGATGATTAAATCGAGTTGTGCCATACCTGCCACCTTCCTTGGGAAGGTGTTTATCGAACCAGGCGGCGTTCTCTATTTTATTTTGGGAGCCACGACCTCAACCACACCTTCACTAAGTAAGGTTGCAATACCTTTATCTGCGGTGTTGTGCCCCTAAAAGGGGACTTTTAACCTTACAGACATATTTGCAGTTGGTATGTATGATCTTGTCACTTTAGCAATATTAACAAACTCATCAGTGATCAATTCTTCTATACTTCGAAGATCGATATCGTCTTACTTCACTTTTACATTATAAAGTGTGGGATCCTAATGAGACATACTAGGAAGCACTTCCTGTCGTTTTCTTAGAAAATTCTTTTTCTTGTCTCCTCCTAACGACGGGAAGACGGTCTCATTAAAGTGACAACCTGCAAATCTTGAGGTAAAACAGATATCGCCTGTCAAAGGTTTTAAATAGCGGGTAATAGTTGAAAATCCATATCCAACGTCCTTAATCGTCCTTAAAGACCCAATTTGGTGGGTTGTGGGTGCGCAATAGGCACATATACTGCGTAACCAAATATGCGTAAATGTAAAAATATCAGGCTAAATCCAGTTACCAACTAGTGCGCATAAATTATTGACAGTAGGTCTGAGACGAATAAAGTAAAGTTGCAGTGATATTACATAACCCCATGTTAAAACATGTATTTTAGTGTGCATTTTGAATGACCAAGCCTCCATCTATATGCTTTTGATGGTATCTTATGTGAGACCATTTTTGTGTATGCACATGGGTTAAAGGATGCTTTACATCGATCCTGATAGACATGCAATAATCATCAAATCATTTTGATGGAAATTTTCTAGCGTTAACAAGTATTATAAACTTTATGAAGAGAGGGTGGTGAGCCATTATATAATCTTTTCTAGTAGTTTTTCAAATGCAACATTTAATGTGGACAATAATATGATACTCAGTTAGTGTGTCAAAATATTTACCAGAACCATAGATACGTCAATGGCCCGTATTTTCGTTTGATAGGTCCACGTATATTATCATGTTCTTTTGTAAGAATGAAATTGCTTATATTTAGCATATGAAGGTCTCGATCATACCGTTTTGCTAAATAATAGGCTTGGTGGAACGAGTAATGTGCCTTTAAAATAGTTAATGAGGTAGAGTGGGATGTTGGTCGTGCTTCTAGTACTTTAGAAAGCACTTACTACATTATAATAGTATTAGAACTAACATTGTACAGTGTATCAGATTTTATCTCATTTTGTATTTCACTCGAAAGAAAGAATGTCTATATAATTTCTTAAATACAGATCATCATGTCATTACTTGGATGTATAAAGTCTTTGTACAAAAGCATGTATGAGTCAGTGTCCCAACGTTCATTGTTGGTAACGACATATATGTCTGTGTCCCAAAGTTCATTGTGGGTAACGATATTTCCTCCAACGATCAGAATAATAGTGGAGTACATGTCATTAGATTGACTCATTAACTTTTCGAAGATGTGCTTTCTTCCACATTCATTAGAAGTATCATAATATGATTAATTCCATTCTCACAGTTCGTTCTATATGATATTATTTGACACGAATATATTTTAACTTAACAATATTCAGGTAGCTCTTGGTGCATACAGCGTTTTTGTGACTTTAATCATTATATCATTAAGCATCTAGATTTTTTTTAGTGCTTGTGATAAATTGATGGTCTAATAATTAGAATCACTGTTCAGTGATGAAGTAAGTTTATGTTCTTTGGACTTCCTATGTCTCTTATAGTTAACTGCTCTAGCAGTTCTTATACAAATGCGTAGTATCGTCACGCTTACCAACATGTTCATTTGGGATAGACACATTGGAAGGCCTATACGGCTCTTACTTTCCTTACATTTTGGTGTATCATTAGCACGTTTGTAGGGATAGACACATCATATTCCCTTTACTTTAGGGTTATTTCCATTATTTAGTTTACCATAGTTAGGCTAGGGATTTTCTTTATCCCGACATGTTTGGTGTTATTTTTCAGAAGAAATTGATCATGTCTCTCAACTACGTGCATCGGTTGATTAGCTTATTTAATATTATAATTATTTTATTGTCGTACTCTGACTTGCCTGTACTGGCTCACTAGTATAGAAGTTGGAATGTGGGGGCAAAATTTTCTTTATCATATCTCCATCCGTGATTTCCTTTCCACAGAAACTAAGACGTATTTTTAAACGCAACAACATGTTCTTATTAAAGTTATTCAATATTTTATAATTTAGAAAGTGGATTTCATTCCACTAAGCAATTAATTTTAGGATGCAAATCGTCAATTTACTTTTCCAAGTTAATGTCCCTTTATAGCATCCCAAAATCACACAGTTCTTTGGGTGTAACTAAAGATATTCCTAGTGTAAACTAGGGTGAACGTGCCGCCTCAAATTCATTAGAGGATTGCCTTTGACTTTTGTTAGACGGTTATTTATCTTTTGGGTTGGTGGATTATGTATTGTGGAAGTGTAGTATATTCCAATGATGGTACTCAATTCCCTTTGATATTAATAAGCTTGTTCTATCATTTTCTTAAAAATTAGACTATGAAATATTTTTCTAATGGTCTGTGAAAGATTTTGTGAAAGTAATTTTTTCATAGAGTTGGCATGTACTACTTTACTATCGTCCATGAATTTTCATTATCATGGAAAATTACAGCTTACCATGTCACATCTTTATCTTACTAAAAGAAGGACCGCTAGGACACGTGGCTGAAGGAGAGACATTTTAGGAACCTTTTAATTAATAAAATAAAGTTAAATGAATATTAAAATTCTAATAAAATATGTTTAAAGAAAAT
>JAUEKW010177968.1:0-11850 GCA_032274785.1 Ajuga reptans | reverse complement strand
AAGTGCATTTTCGGTGTCTAAATTGGGCTTTTTATACATGGACTTTTGAAAAAGTGGTTTTAAATATCTTTAGGTGTTCGGTGAAAAAGCACTTCAGTGCCTATCCACAAGAAGTGCAAGAAAGCCACAATTCTGCACTTCTTCTAAATGAACTTCTAATGTTTAACAAACACATAAAATTCTCATAAATGGACATTTGTGTCCAAAAGTCCATTTAAATGTGTTACCAAACAATCATGGTGATTAAGCAAGCCCTACGATGATTGTAATGCTACAAATTATTTTTGAGAACATACCTGCATCCACGCTTGCCAATTTCCCAACACTAGCAGATTGAAAAGTGTTATCATCCCGTTGGGGTAGTCATTGAAGTTGAAGAGTAAGTAGCTTACTTAGTTAAGGAAAGTAATAAGATCCTGATTTATTTTAAATTTAGATAAAACTTTAAATATTAATTAGCAGATAAGACTCGGACAAAAAAATTACACTTGCTGGTGTCATTTTAACATGAACTTTAAGTATGAAATGTATCGTGAAATCCAGACAGCCGTATTCATGTTAAAATATTCTTATATACTGGATGATAGTTTATGACGAAGGATACTCGTTATCTTCAAGATCAGTGTTCCTGAGATCTGGATTTCCAGCATTAACTAGACCACCGAAGATCTACAGCGCAAGAAGAAATGATATGATTAATAATCTATATCAAATTGGCAAAAAACAATAATTGAAGGGCAATCATATACCTGAACACCAACAGAGCAATACATGCATAAGACACAAAATATGGTCCCCAGGTATGGCATTAGACTTGGTATCAGTGTCAAAAATGTTGCGACAAAGGCACGATATTGTTGAACATGCATCAAGAGCCTAATCAATCTTAACATTCTTGCTATTAGAAGATAACGAATCCTGTAGGGGAAGAAACAAATTCATTAGAGAATTGTTGAGAACCAAACTTCTATGTACACAATTGGGGCTCATATTTGAAACATAAGAAAGACCCCTCACTCCCAATATGCAACATCAAAACTCACTAAGTGGAACTAATTGGTCAAGAGCATCTCAATGCTAGATTAACAACACAACTTGGAATTCTGCTAATTAACCTCATCACTTATAGTGATCATTCAAATCAATTTCCGATTTTCTTTCTTACTTGTCTACCCCCACCCCCAGAAAGAAAAGATCAGTTGGTGCTGTAACATCACATGCATGAGTAATCTCACCATTCCCCGTTGGAGAGGAAAGTCACCCCACGAGGGGTTACAAAAGTCACCGTTTCTCCAATAACTGCAATAGAAACAAAAAAATTGTAACACAAGAAACAGACTTAGTTTTAACAAAATCAGCTTAAACTAAGTCGAATATTCAACAGAAATTGGCCTTGTTTGACCATTTCCTCCTATCAATAATTTCCCCTACTTGCAAGTTGGTGACTTAGTGCCTCTTAGAGAAGTAAGTATTTGAGTAGACGGGTAAAAGGATTTTGGTTGTGGTATTTCATGTTCATACACATATACTGATATACCAGTCAATCAAGAAACAAAATCCTTTAGCGATAATATCAGTTGCTACTTCCCATAGTATTTCTTCTATACCCATCAGGTGTTTTACCATGTTCCTCTTTTCTTGTATATGGTATTCATGTTTGATTAACATTAGACAACACAAACCATCTGAATCAGATGTGAGGACTATGGTACTTTGGGACTAAAAAAAAAAGTAAATAATTATTTGTTTCTTGATAGAATCCTTAGTTTAGTGGGACAACACGCAGCTCAAAGATTCATATTCATATTATTATCCGCTTACAAGTTTCTAATGGCTACATGCTAGCAGTGCTGCAAACTATTGAGATAAAGATGAATTGGGTTACTATTGAGTCCTGCACAGGATCACCTTGAGGAAAATTGTAAGAATATGCTCATTAAGCCAGTCACTGTACTTACCAATTACCCAGGTGACAATAAAGTCGAAACGATTTTGGCCATCTCTCCAATAATTGACGAACCCATAAGCATATACTTTTAACAACGCTTCTAGGACGTAGATCCATCCTGTGAAAAGAAATACCATCTAAAGCTTTAAGATGTAACAAGGATAAGAAAACACTAGAACTCACACCTTGCGACTTTGAAAAATAAGAGTTCAATAAGAACTCTTGGGAGCTTCATACTCCAGGATTGACTTCTTCCTTTTTCTTTTTTTGAACTATCAACAGTAACTGAGAAATTTAGTTGAGTCCTAACCAAATAAAACATTTAGCGAAACAGAAAAGGATGTAGGAATTCTGTGTTGAAAAGAGACATATCCATCATGACAATCATTTTCAAGGTAAGCAAGGTCTTATTTCTGACAATATGGATAACCGTTGACTCGTTGAGAGATACAGTCCTGTTTCATCATACATATAAAGAGCTGGGGGAACATGTCGCACAACGCACACCATTTAACGAACCTCATGCTTTCAAAAGGGTAAGAGGGAGGGGAATAAAAGAACTCTACATATTCTTATATGGTAGATTTTACCGATACTCCTTGGGTTTTTTTTTTTTTTTTTTTTTTTTGATAAGAAACAAAATTTATGGGCTAATGAAGAAATCTGTAACAATAGCACTAGGAGATTCATAGAGCCTCACCAAATATAAACTCCACCTCTTGCCAAGCCTCTTGAGAAGAACTCTCCGCTATGTCAAGCTGGCATATAGTAACAATTAACAGAGATCATAATAGTTCACAGTTATTCAGCATAAAAGATCTTTATCTTATTTTCTTAGGAGGTGCGGGTGGTCAGAAAGACACAATGGTTTCTCTAAAGTATGTATTGCAATAACGAAGCAGTGGTAATTTTTTCTCAATATCCAAAAAAAAGGAAATGCATTCCGATGCACTAGTCAAGCTATTATCATAGATATTTCAAAAATGTTGGATTATCTTACTACACTATCCATCTAGATGCTCTGTACTAAAGCTTAGACAAAGTCATTTAGGGGTAGTACTATTGAGTTGACAAGAGAACAGCAGGCTGTTGAGAGGTTGCAATTGTCTTGTGGTAGTTTTGTAGTCATAGACTGTGACTCCATTAATTCTTAAAGAAACATAAGAGGTTCTACTTGAAACTATTAATTAATCACATTCATACCGTCGACTCAATAACGACAGCTACAAAATTCAGGATGAGAATGAAAGCTATGATGTAACCAAATTTGGGGCCTCGAATAAATTCTTTCATCCAATGAGATGTAGGAGAGTTGTAGAATGTTGGACAGCAGCTTATAAATATTGGCTCCTGCGAAAAACAAGCACAGTTAGTAGGTGCCGAACAAAGAATCTCATTTTCCAATTTATAGGAAGCATATTTACTATGTCCTCTTTTTGAAATCGTAGTCCAATTGCAAGGGATAGATCATCAAATTCAGCCAGATTAATCTGCATGTGCATCAAAAGACCAAAGCAAAACCCATAAGGATGTCAGTAAACAAAAGAATGAACATAAAGGAAGCAAATATAATATATTGCATAATAGGCCCATATCTCATGAATAATAAATCTGAATACAAGAAAGCATTAAATTCAGAAGGTACTGTCAATGACAATCTTAGTCAGGAAGGCGACATGTTTGGACTAAAATGTGTTCTAGATAAGAATATATGTCAAGGACAATAAGACAAACAGTTGAAGCAACAAATAAGTAGATGACAATACCAAAAAAATAAGTATACCCAAGGGTAAATGTAAAATTATTCTTTACTAAGAAGAAGGCAATGTTAGACTTGATATTTCGTATTGAAATGTTAAGTGATATTCACTGTTAAGTCTGTTATTTCCCTCACAATACTGTCTCATAACGTCTTAACCAATGAGGCCTGTATTCATATTACAAGTAAAACTGAGTTTGAGTATTCATGAAACTTTTGTTATATGTATTGTTACATGAAATTCACAAGATGTGAGCGTTCAAGAATGATTGGCCGACTGCAGAAGAAATCATAATGCAAAATTACATATCCTCATCTTAACAGCTTGGTTTTAGAATATACGCAATTCAATATGATTACAAACCAGTCAATGTTTTAAACATTCCAAAACTTAATCGATATTTTGCCAATATTTCCAATACCCGGGGAGGGAGTAATTTATCCCCCCCCCCCCCCCCCCCCCCCCCGTTTTGGTATCTATATCAATCTCAATATTTTCTTCTGAAATCAATCCAGGAGGTAACTATAGTACAAATTGTGTTGAATATCATGAAATATCAGGAAAATATGCAACATATATTTCCTACATGCACCACTGGGATAATGTAACATCAGATGATGTTTATTATCTAGGTAGTTGCCTTAAATGTAATCTTTTATTGAAATTTAGATTTTTGCCTATTTCCACTTAAATTTAAGTAATAAAATTTGTTTTAGCTTTCTCTAGAAGGTAAAATGCATTGGTGTTCTTGTATTGACTCCAACCTAGAAAGACCTTTCCCCTTTAAAGAAAGAAGGACAAAAAAAAAACTAATCAAACACTTAAGTCGTGCGAAATAACCCTACATTGATTTACGAAGCACAAGAAAAATCATTACATTTCACAAACTAGGGCAACTCTTTAGGGTCTCCCTGTATGCTCGAAATAATCGGAAGTAAAGAATCCATGCATTTATAGGAATGGTAGCTAGTGAGTACATTATGTAGCATGACCACAAAAAGGTAATTACAATATTGCATTGACAACACAAACAGAAATATGCCAAAAAAGGAAGTATGATAAGATACCTTGACGTCACGACTGTCATCCAACTCATAGAATATTAGTTCATAGTCCTCCCTTGATATTTTAGGCAATGTCCTATGTAAGTTGGAAAAAATATGCTTCAATATATAAGAGATGAAATGTGCAAATTAAAAGCTGAATCGCATAGAAATGGAGTACAGATGTATGAAAGGAATAGCTCAGTTCTTGGATGAAAGCATAGTTGGAAGTGTAAATGTCAATTCTGGGTATCTTCATGGCAAAACAAGTACCTCCGAAAAGGAAATAATTTTTTGAAGTTCGAATATAAGGTGAGGAGAAGTTATAATTTCTTCAGCCCTTGGAAAATGCTCTAGAAATGTCATTGCTCAACATATCATTGATGTATGGTGGTGGAAAAATTCAAAATTACTGGCTCGAAGAAAAGAAATAGCATGGCAAAAAGTACCGGGATTGGCAAACCAGCAAGGCTCACTTTTATTACTGATTTATTTAGAGTTTAAACCTTCATTGGAAGTCCCATTCATCTGATATCTGTTCTGTAATTTTCATTTCATCATTAGAAAAAAACAAAAGTTCCTGTTTGAGTGGTAAAATATTTGGCATGCTCTAATTTCTAGGATGCAACTTCAATGGAGTTCGAGCTCCATCGAGCCATTTAACTGCTGAGGACAGTCAATGCAAATAATATAAAATCAGAATAGCTATATTCCTCTCTACGGTATATCTTAGAAGGATTACGTAAATATAATTTGGACTATTGAAACGCCCCGCCTAAGAAAATGTCAGTGACCACATCTTTCAGCTACTGATTCTCAAAAATATTTCATGCAGCACAAACGTATTCATGCTCAACTAATCATAGGACTTTTTTTATAAGAATGATATAGGTGGGCAAAAACATCTAGCAAGGGAGTGTTTTCATGGGAAAGTAGACTTTACCGATATTTGTTCAGTTCTTCAAACAAGCGAATGCACTGATCCATGTTAAGGTAACCGAGATTCTGGCAATGACCAAAATGTGAAGGTAGAGGAAATCAATTCAAAAAATAATTAAAGCAATCTTGTGATACTGCTTCCAATTATTCATTAGAAGTGTTCTGGATAAGAGAGAGAGAGAGAGAGAAATTTAGCTACTTCTTTTGTGATTAGTGGACAGGTTTGAAAATAGAGACTTGAGTACTTATTTCATCTTTGGATATGAAATGTGAAGTGTGAATTAGGGGATGCTACCAACTTTAGAGAATAAAAACTATTAATACAGTCAATTCACTAAGGAGGAACAGCAATAACATGATAAATGGAAGTGAAAAATCACACTCACATTGTCATCAATGATGTTAAATGCTTTCGCCAGTATCCTCGTTCTCGTACGATCCTTCTCTGCCACTTGTTTTACAAGCTACGGAGAAAACTAGGATTAAGTACTTGTCAAGCATAATAAAAATAAGTCTAAAAGATCCAGATTTACAAGGGGATGGAACATTCTATGCGTAGTTCTAATCTGGGATAGGATATAATCATATAAGCCTGCACTATTCCTCTTTATGAATGACTACAGCTAATTTCCGGTTTAGAGGATGTATTCCTTCATCGACATCTGAATGTTCTATTTGCTTGAATAAAATGTGAAGCCAGCCTTAGTTCTATAAACTTTTTATCCTATTAATATTTGCGGTTATTGCTTAATGTTATTCAACTACTCCAAATACATACTCTACTGTTCATATAATAGAAAAGTCAACTAACCGTACTTCTAACGCCACTGGGTCAATTGAAGGACAAATACATCTATCACATATGAATGTTCTACTAGCTCGAATACAAATCAAATAATTTCATTTACGAGTAACTTTTACCAAAAATAAGAGGGGGGTGGGGGGCGACACTTTCAATTGTATAGTCAATGACTGAGAAGCATACCTCACTCTTGAAGCTGTCGTATACAACGGCAAGAATCAAATTGGTGACAAAGTAAACACCCAATAGCACATACAGGGCAAAGAACAGGCTATACCAACGTGATTGCCTGCGAAGAAAATAGAGGTTTAATGCATGAGGATATATAGAGAAATTTGAATTAAGACTGGAAGGCAAGGAAGTTATGAGAACAGACTATAAATTCACAAGATTCACTATACTTGAACGGCAGATTTCATCAAGAAATCTTAAAATACAGACAAATATTAATCAAGTCAGATCCTAGGAGCTACTTACTTGTATGCGGGAATCCAGACATCTGGATTGTTGGAAGTGGTGAATAAAACAAACATCTGGTACAATGTCGTCCCATATGAAGTGAATATAAGCCTTCCCTGTTCAGTATCTTCGAAGAAGACATATGCCAACCAGCTAGAAAACAAAAGAAATAACAGCAATAGTGCCTGGATGTGGTCCCCCAACACAAGAAACAGAACAGAGCATTAGCAACAATTATTTAGTTGTTTATTAATTATTCCAAATATTAGAAACTGAAATATTAGTGCATCTTGTGGCGGCAGACACACCAGGACATTGAGGTACGTGCGAAGCATTCCAGCCAGGATGATGATGCTATCTCGTAGATCCCTAAGGACAATCAAACATGTTGCGTCTAGTCATAATTGGATTCCCAAAATATAATGCAATCAGCAAGCATCTCCTTCAGGAGATCACAACAACTATGCACTTAGTGATAGAGAAAGTTCACTCGAGAAACTAATTTGTATTATCCTTTTCTAATCCGGTCAGTTCAAGAAAGCCTCATCACGCTAAAATTTAAATCCAGATAGCTATAGCAACAAAGGCCAAATGTCCAGCCACTAAAAATTAACAATCTTGTATCAGAGGAAATTGAAGCAAGTATTACAGAGTGAAATCTGAAAGTACATGGCTGTCCAAAAGGAAGATACATCTGTAGGCTAACATTCTAGGCATGAAAGCAGGAAATCGTGTAGCAAAAAAAAAGGGGGGGGGGGGGGGGGCCCCAAGGGCAACTGCAAAGTGAATGGCAACATTACCTGATATGAAGAATCAAAAGTACAACTCTGATATAGGGTGCAAGCCGGAAAGGAAGAGCATAAAGTGCTGCCGGTGATAGATACACAGCATAGACTATCAGATCAGCAAACAATAAAAACAATAAAAGCACCTACACAAGAGATAGAAAGAGTCAATACCTTACAAAACAATTTTATTTTAATTATTTCATATAATAAGCTTATATATTTCCATATGAATACTCTGGCGATCAGCCAACAATTTTGTTGTATGCTTATATAAAAGATCATACATGCTTCTAAGCGCCCCAGGAAGCAGCCTGCAATCTTGACATGCAAACTTGAGAATTGAAGACAGTGTGTCTGAGTTGGTTATAAATCGGCTAAAATGCCGGGAGTGATTTTGTCATAATCTGCTATCTTGACTTCCAAATAGTGATTAGTGGAGCTGAATCGTCAATTTGTCTGTAGTATGGTGATTTCTGACTACTATTATGGTTTAATGCTTAGGTAAAGGATGGGAAAGCTGTTTATGATAACTACATTGACCCACTCATCTGTGTGAACTGGATGAGGAAACTAGAGAATGGATAGAAAAGTTATTTAGATGAAATAAAAAAGTTGCTACTGTAATTAATGAACAGTGTACCTTAAGTTTATTAATATGACTCTTCCAGAAGATACTGATCCCTTCATACATTACCGGATAGAGAATATGCACAGCGAGAATCACAAGTGTTATTACCTGCAGAAGAAAATGTAGGAAAGACAGAGCTCATCTATGAGAGTATCAAGAATTCCAACAAAAAGCATCAACAAGAATTTTGTTTCTTATCAAAAGAGCATAAAGCTCAATCTGTTGACGGGGTTTGCAGCCACTTCTACCTTTTTCAAAATTTTCAATAAATTTTTTGTTTCTTGTACAAAATAAATTATGACGAAGATTGTGAAATCCAACACAAAGCACCAAGAAACAAAGACAGGTAGGCAACAGATTTAGGTTTGAAAATGCAGAACTATCCATTAGTTCTGGTAAGGGTCATATTGTAACCTGCAAGTCATATTCCGTAAAGAAAAGATCCCATCATTTCAATTTAGTCGGAGCTTAAAGACTAACAAGTTATAAACCAAATAGCTACCAGATGAACAAAATGTCATCTCACCTATGTAAGTGTCGGCTAACATAATACGTTTTATTAAAAAATAATCCTGATGTTCATAAGATACTAGAACTGCTGAAGTTTTTACTTTTGAGAGGTTTCACGTATATATGCTATTTTAAGAAGATTTAAATGAAGAGGTCAACGAGGAGCTACAGAAAGCAAAGAACAAACAGTTCAGCAAGCTTTAGTTGCACACTGTTACATGGGTAGAAATTCAGACAAAGTTATGTCAAATTTCTATACGCATGCATAAGATGTTCTCATTCCAATAATTGTATTAAGTATAGCAGATATACCTGATCTTCTAGAAACTAATAACTATGACAGGAGGAAATGTTAATAAAAATGTTCAAAATAGTTTTGCCTCAATTTAAGAGATTCAACCAAATAGAGGTGAAAAATTATGAAGCAAAATTATTTAGATTTACAATCTGTTTAGAGGTGAAAAATATCTAGATATTTATGGTAATTGTGAAATAGCATCAATCGAACTGCTCAAGAAATTGGCACACACTTAACATTCAAATTCTTTGATTTCAAGTTTACCTCATAAATGATACTCTCGGTACCAGTCAAGTAAGGCAATTCGCCTAAATAGTAGTAATCCCGCTTACTGCATTCCTCAGAACACCATAGAGGTTTCTGAGAATCCAAAGCAATTTCTATGTAAGAAAACTTTCAAGCCTTATGAAGGAAGAGTGGATAAAGAAGACAAGAAAGGCTATATGGACCTCCAAGAAATTCAGAAGGATCAAAGCAAAGTAGTTCAGGGACCACAGGAAGTCAAATTGTATAAATTTCAAATATGTCTGTAAGGAGCTTCCAAAACTTGGATGGTCAAAGAGTTCCTCAGGGATCCCAATCCCATCTTCAGCCTGCAACGGCACCAAGTAGTTTGAGATTGTCACGATAAATACAGAAATAATTACAAATATTCCAAAAATAGTTCAACATCAATACTTCCTACGCATTAACTTAAACTCATAGGTGACAAAGAGAAAAATGAGTCTAGGCACAATTAAACAACACCTTTGTTGCTTCGAGTCCATCCCCTAATCCACAATGTTCACCCTAGTAGTCATTAAATTCAAGAGTGCTTTTTTCCGAAGCAAATAAAGTAATTTATATTATCAATAGGGTGCTCAAAATCTTTCCTATCACCATCCATATAACATCCTCTCAAGAAAATAGAACTTTCTGAAAAGAACCCGTACTTCCATAAAGAATTGGCTCTTTCCAGAAACGGCAAACACCAACTGATTAACTTCTAAAAGTCAAAATGCCTTATTTTTATATCAAATGACCCAAATCTAAATTGAAACAGATTAAACAGATACATTCGTTTAATACTTGGTTCTAGAAAAACACACACAGCACACATTTCCCAGATGCACCCACCTAAATGCGTAAGCCGCGAGTGTCTCCTAAAATAGAAGAAAGAATCGATGGCGTCGAATAAGAAGCCACATTTGTCAGATAAGATATGTCAAACAAACTCACGTACAGCCTAAGGTGATTCCTACCCAAAAAGACCACATTTTTCAAGAACTTAAGTACACTAGCACACTCAACTAGTTACCAATTACAAATAATTCACTAAAAAATATGAATTAAGATCCCAAAAATCCCACTTTTAGCTACCGTGATACTACTACATCGCCAACGAACTCAGCCTATAATATCAAGATCAAAATTCAAGCAACAATGATCTAAGAAAATGAACATACAAGATCAACCAAAGCAGCAGCCTTCTGATAAGGCGATCCATAAGCAATAGCATCTGATCTTCGTTTGAACTTCCGGCTGTGGTCTCTACCAGGGCTGCCGCTGCCGCTGCCGCTTCCGCTGCCGCCAGTAACTTCCGCTCCACCACCAAGAAACGCTACATCCATTTTCACAGTCTACTCTACAGATATGCGTTTCTGATTTTTTTTTCTCTTGTCTGTGTGTGTGGTAAATAGATCGAACACTTAGTCTACAAGACCGAGTGGGAAGCCTTTGATCTACTGTTCAGTTCCAATTAACTAACTAATACTATAACCAAAAGGGACGTAGTTGAGCCTCAGTTATGCGTGGATTAATTTAATTGAAAATCTGTCGTTGTCGTGAATTACATATTATTAAGCTTAGAGAGAGAGAGAGAGAGAGAGAGAGAGAGAGAGAGGCAACGTGTGAGGAAGGGCGTGGAGACATGTCGCCATGTCGGCATTGTTTGGTTACAGTGGTAGGGGTCACATTGTGGATATATCCGTTGTCTTTATCACGGTATTATTGCTTGTGTTCATTCACCAATTGGATTTAATTCTTTAAATTTTTTTATAAAAAAATAATTTATAAAACAAAAAAACTAAAATGAAATATTACATACATTACAAAAGTATTTCTAAAGAGTAACGCTTATGTGCCCCGATGCATGGATCTTCTTTTGTGCAATGGATTGATCTAAATCCGATTTTTAAAAATGTATTAATTTTTCTCAAAGAAGTATTACATTTTCGCGAAAAATTATTAATGGATGAAAATGGATGTATATTAACGGACTTCAAATTTTTTATTTAACGCCTTTGTTAAGGTCGCTCAATAAGGTGGCGAAAAAGTATCATTTGATTGGCCAAAAGTATTATTATTTTTAATAAAAGTATCAATTCGATTGATACTTTATTCATAATTTTATTAAAAATAAGTAATACTTTTGGCCGATTAAGTGATATCTTTTTATATAAAATTAATACTTTTAGAATTAGTTCGACCCGTTATACATAAAAGATACATGCATCTGTGACATATAAGTTTTTGCTATTTCTAAGAAAGGTTATTTCTGTTCCCACTATCCTTTCGTCTCTTCACACTAATGTTGCATGTTGAAATCGCAGCAAATTTGTTTCACAAAATAACAGAAATGCATTAACTGCTCAAAGCAGCAAGAAAATTCAATGTAACAGTAAAAACTGCAAACG
>JAUEKW010177858.1:0-16450 GCA_032274785.1 Ajuga reptans | reverse complement strand
ATGCCATGTACAAGTTCTTGCAAGGAGGTTTAGCTCTGTGTGTTTACTTCCAAAAAGACAAAGATAGAGAAGAGAGAGATGTGATATTCTAAGATAGAACATAGAAAAAATATACTAGCAACTTTGAGACTTTAAAATTAGGGTTTCACCATATTAGGGCTTCATAAATTCATAACCTCGGAACTTATTCTCTTATGAAGTGATATCGGAGGGATGAGGATTCGACTAAATAGTCTTACAACAAGACCGGAGGGGGGGTGGAGAGGAGAGAGATATGGAGAGTTTTGAATGTAAAGGTGTTGTAACATTAAAGGTAGCACATAGATCACTATATATATACATATATTGTGGTCAAAAATCATCTTGAGTGGCGTTTAGGATTAGTCTCCATATATAAATCAAATATGCTATAACCGGCTGACGTCAATCCTGATAGTTGATTAAATAATCTCGTCGGCCTATGCGACCAGATCTACAATAATTTCAGCTAAAAATCAAAAGAAAATTAAGGAAAAAAATCTTTTTTAATTACCTCAAAATCTCGCATCCCTCTTTTCATTCGATCCCGATCTTTATACTAATCGCCGCCATCATTACCATCATTTCACCATTGTTCTTGACTTTCCACCTCCTCGTAGCACTCGACCACTCTGCCATGTACAAGTTCTTGTAAGGATGAGTTTTCATTTTTGGAGGAGAAAGATCGGAAGAGTTAGGGTGGGAGGAGTGTGTGTGTGTGTTTCAGAGAGAGAGATGTGTGTGACAACTTCTCTGGAGAATTAGGGTTTGGTGGTGTAAATCGAACTATATATTAAGCTACATGGGTTGGGCTTCGTGCATTAAAAGTCCGTCGTAAGCCCTATAAGCCCATTTAGTGGAGAAAGTCGACTTTGAATAAACAAACTTAGCTTAGAGATAAATATTCATCATAGGTAGTGAAGGCCGTCAACTTAATACCTTGCAATTTTTCACAACGCATAAGTATGTAATTATAGAATTAGCCCTCATCATTACTATTTCTATAAAGTTATTTTTTTAGGTAATGGTAACAACTACTCACACGACATTATAGTATGATACGAAGACAACACAATTTATATTCCGATATAGAGATAAAAATGACTCGATAACTATGATCCAATACTATGACTTGAAAACACTATTTTAGATTAAATGTTTTTATATTTAATTAAAAGTAATGAAAAATATTAATGTTTATATTTATAAATAGTAAGATTGAAAAGAAAAAGCGGACTAGTTTTACTTTTATTCAGTTGACATTGACAACAATACGTCAAGAGGCCTCTTCCTTCTGTAATCATTTCCAACTTTCAGAAATTTTCACCATTACCAGCCCCATCCACAATGGCCGGAGCCTTCCTCCCGGTGGCGGAGATAACTGCTAGCGGCCGCCCCGTTTTAAGACTCGGCGAAGTGGAGTGCTCCACCCTCTCCGCCGTCGACCTCCTATCAGAGGACCTGCCGTCCTTCCCCCACCTCAAATCCGGCGTACTCATCCTCACCACACTCCGCCTCCTCTGGCTCCCCTCTGAAACTGTCGCCTATACGAACACTTCTTGTTTTATCCCTCTATCAGCTGTCCAACATATTTTCTCCACCAAGAGATCAATCAAATCCATGTTCCACAGCCCTAGGATTCGTTTCCAGGTTTCCGCTACTTCCGATGGGGTGGTCACGGAAAAAGGAGGTCCGAGATCGTTGGCGATCACTTTGATAGTGAGGGGGAAAGCTGAACCGGATTCATTTTTGGGGAAGTTTTGGGAGGCTTGGAGAGGAGGCGCCTGGGAGGCAAGTGGATCAGAGTCGGGCTCGAATTTTGGGGAAAGCGAGGGATCAAGTTCGGGGTCGTTGGCGGTGCGAATGCCGGTGGTGGGAGTGGCAGGGATATTGAGAAAGGAGCAGGAAATGTGGGAGAGCACTGATAAGAGCTTGCAGGATGCTTTTCAGGATTTGAATGCTCTGATGGTCTGTAAGTGTGTCATGGAATCTATGCTTATAGGAAACTCAATGTCTAAGATTAACTGTGTAGTACATTAGCTGAATAAATTGGTGCAGTTTACAAATGCTTGATATTAGACATTTATCACAATTCACAGATTGGAGATATTTTATGATGTTGAGGAGTATATTATCCTTTTAAAATCCAAATTGGATACGTAATGGAAGATATCTCATTAAGCTACCTTTTCACGAGATGAAGAAGTGTGTCGAGCAGTCGATGACTACTTCTCCCATCGTTTTATATGTATATGAGACTATTTAAAGGTACCATCCAGGAATCAGGAGATGAATGGAGTATAATGTTCTTGTTTTACCGGCTAATTAACGTATAAATTTAAAAGTATTCTTATATATATATATATATATATATGTATGTAATTTAAAGGTAACAAAAATCACTTTAGAGAAGATGAGCACATAAACATTCTCTTAGCTCATGGGTTTTAAGTTTGTCTAACATATACCTTTTAATGAAAATCTATTTAAGCGCTTAGTTTCAAGGGATAATGTTAGTGGGAGGTTTTCTATGCCTGCAATGTGACTATGTGAGGCATATACTAATTAGATAATCTAAAAGAACTGAAAACAGTAACTTTCAACAATGCGTATCTCTAGAACTATTTAAGGTTATGGAACTGATTGATATTGCTTTGAGATTCGAAACTTAGTTTTCCACAGAAGATGATTAACTTCTCTTCCCTTACAAAATTTCTCTCTCATTTCGAATATATAGAGTAAGGCAAAGGAGATGGTGATGCTTGCTGAGAAGATGAGACAAAAGCTTCTCTCAGGGTCAAATAATCAAACTAGTGGGGCCAATGATGATGAGATGGGTACTAAGGAAGAGATGCAAGATTGGTTGTTGAGTGTCGGTATTGTATCTCCCGTTACCAAGGAATCCGCTGGTGCTTTGTATCATCAACAACTTTCCCGGCAGGTGTGTCTTATCAGTTGTTATTAAACTTGGGCTGTCAGTCTTCATCTTTTTAAACTAGAAATTAGAAATACTATTTGTAAAGATTTATGTGCTATCTAGTACATTAAAAAATTCTCATAAAATTCTTTTCTGTTCATAATAGATCTGTGAACATCTGATATGCTTCACAATTCACTTTCTCTATTAAGAAATATAAATCTTGAAAGATAATTTATACCCATTCAAATAAATATGAATTTATGTTAGTGTTAGTAGCTATTGGCAACAGTAAACTCATGTCTTAAATATCTTCAGTCTATCTTCGCTTCAACTAGGCACATTCACTTCATTTACCTTTCCCGTCACTGATTAGTTCTCATGCAGAGGAGAAAGAATCTAATGAAATGGATCCTTATTGAGCAAAATAATATAAAAACATGCTTCTAAATTAGGGCACGTGAAACTGTTTCATGCTGATCAAGAACTGTAAATTGTTGTAACAAACTATCACTAGTTCAGGATTTGGGTGAAGACTAGGAGAACTTGCGGATACAGAATTGCAACTTTTTGCATTGTTTGTACATCATAATGAGGTGTATCAAGATATACTTATCACTCATGGGTAGATGATAAAGGTTTAGAAGTAAGAAGTTGAGAAAAAATAGGATGTGTGGTTCTCTTGGTTCATGATGACCTATGTGTGGTAATCATTTACTAAAGAAAGGGAGAGAGTTATAGTGACTTTGGACTTCGGTTTTGGAAATAGTTTGCTGGAATAGTGTTTTAAAATAGAAAACCAAAGAAGATGTCTGAAGAGGAAAGAGTGTTTTACCACCACAAGAATTCAAATAACACAGCTCAGTATCTCACACTGATCATGGTCCCTTGAGATTGATTAGATTTAAATCATTACAACTTGGAATCTTGGAACAAGGCGCTCATGTCACAAGTGATAGATGTTCAAGTGTCAAAACTGAAAAGAGGAAAACTGCATGCACATTGTATTTGAGTTCTGACTATCAAATACCACATGGTACCAAGCCATAATAGGTATAAACCAAGGGTTTCCTAGTTTTGTTTTCGTACTTACTTACACAATCTTATCATTTGGATCAGTATGCTATCTCATCTAAAGATAATTGGGCAATTATTCTTGAACCTGTACATCCCAAAGCTGCTTTTGCCTGTGACTTAGTATGCTACCCTTTTGCCCTTTCTCTCTATGTTCTAGTCATCTTCAAGTGTGCATCAGAATCAAGATATTGTATTTTTGTTTTTTATCATTCTGCTGTTGCACTACATGAAAATGATTCTAAAGTTTAATATTTACGGTTAAGTGGAATCACTAGGACACTTATTTATCTTTTTTTTATCTGTGCTTTGTTCTTTCTTTGCATGCGGCTTCTTTTACACATGCTGCTTGTCCACTGTGGTTGGTTTTAGTCTCAATCAATTAAGGAATCTTGATGGAAAGATGAGCTGGAAAGAGGGTCAAGTTTCTTGCAGTTATTTAGCTTTTCTCTTGATGTGGCTGATGATAACTAAGAATATCGTGGTTGTTAGTTGGCAGATTTTGTGAAGATACCATTAGAGAGAGCTGGAGGAATGCTAAATCTTATAGATATTTATTGCCTCTTCAATCGAGCCCGAGGGACAGGTTACTTTTAACTACCCTTCTATTGATGGATTTCAGTCTTTTTGGTTGAAGCATATCATTAGCATATTGAGATTATTTTGCATGTTTTTATTGAAATATAAAGGAGTTGTGTTGTCTTGACAGAATTGATCTCACCTGATGATTTACTGCAAGCATGTTCTGTCTGGGAAAAGTTTGATGTGTATGTACCTTTTAGTAGTTAACTTATTATTCTGTTTTTTTGTGATAACAAAAAGAACTTGGAAGATGCACTATGGACATCTGGTGCCTTGATCTTCTTGCAATTGATCTTCGTATCTGATAACTGATAATCCCATTGTTTCTTGTCTGAACAGCCCTGTTATGCTTCGGAAGTTTGATAGTGGTGTCATGGTGATCCAGAGTAAAACTCACAGTGACGAAGAGGTGAGCTTCATAATTTTTTTCTACATTTTGCTCTTTTCATACTGTCATCTCCTTTTGACAATAAATGACAACCTTGAAAATAGGCATTTGTTTCATATTCCGTTGCAAAACTTAAAACAGATGCCACTTGTTCTGTACTCTGAGGCATCAATAACAATTGGGTAATGTTCGATGGCTTCGGGGGGTTTTTGGAGAAGATTTTGGAAATGAGTAGATGATTTACTAAAAAGAAACTACATGGGAATTGTGCATGTGTTTGGTTGCATTTTGGGAGAAGCAATAAGTATGGAAAATATGGTAGGAGACGCCCAAGTGCCAAACAATCAAAGCCTTGATTCTATAGGATAATTGTACCTTCTGCAGTTTGAATGTATAGAACTTTAGACTTTTGAGAACTGCTTGACAACATCTTCCATTTTTCTAATGAAGAACAATCAAGCTCCAATCTACAATAAGCTTTTTATTGATAACTAATAAACTCAAAGTTACATAATAATTTGAATGAGAAAATGCGAAGATGTAAGTGCTAAGTATTTGTCGTTTTTCATTGCTAAGTATTAATTTGTTATTGTTTGCTTCACTGACCGGTTTTCCTTAATAGGTATTTGCTAGGATTAGATCTCTTATAATGAAGCCAGAGGCGTTACGAAATGGGGTCAGTGCCAGTGATGCTGCAATGACTCTAGGGGTTGCTCCAGCTATGGCTAAGGAATATCTTCTTGCTGCTGAAGGAAAAGGCATTATATTGACTATTATCTTCATACGCTCATCTACTAGTTTGATGACTTCCTTCTGATGCGCTTCTACTTGCAGGATTGCTTTGTAGAGATGTCAGCCCTGATGGCTTTCGATTTTACATTAACTTGTTTCTTGAGCTTAACCCACAAGATATATACCTGTAAGTTGAAAATCTGTACTTCACTATTTTAGTATGCATCATGTTATACATGAGTTGATAATGATCATGTTAGTGGTATGGCATGCTGCATAGGAATTGCAATCTCACAGCTCATCTTCGATTAAGAAAGATGTTATGCCATAGAAATCTCAGAATCCTTACGTAATGGCATTACATTACTTGGGTATGAGTCTGTATCTATCTAACCGTAGAAAGATTTGTTGGGCCACATGCTTGCTTCATTGGCCCCATTTCTTTTCTTTCTTCTTCTTTTTACCCCCATCAATTCGTCATGCATCGACAATTTTCCAGTGCTTAATAATGCTTTTCTAGTAAATGGTCATCTCTTCTTTCGGCCTCCTTCTGTTATTACCTCCCAGTTATATCTAAAATCATTTATCCCATTCTTTGGTGCAGGGTAAAAGATCACAGTAGATATAGCACGTGGATTAAGGCCGGTCTTATCCAGGTGAACCATTGCCTGCCCAATTTAGTTACTAGTAAACTACGGATAAGATTGCAATGGATCACTGTTGGCAAGAAGTATCGTCTAATAATACCTTAGTTATCTTCTCGAACAAATTCTTTATTGCAGGTAAAGTAGCCCTCCCTCCTATAGGAAAGTGATGAATGCTTGACTCTTGATTCAAGAGAAACGAAGTCGAGAGAAAATCATAGGGGAAATCAACATTGAAGGATTGCTGTTCTTACTTGTGAGGGTGAAGAGACAGACTGAGGGTGTAACCCCAACTACTCTTACAGCCCAGCCTGACCCGACGCGACCCAACCCAACCCCCGTGTATTTATATATAGATATACAGTTATCTATTGTTGCAGCAGCTGCTGGTTTCTCTCTTACAAAACTCAAATGAAAGAGGTAAAGGGGCGAAAGAGGGGTTCTTTTTTTAAATGCCACTTGAATGTTTGAAGGTTTAGAGGTTGTGAGATCTGTGCAAATTGTTTTTTTGGGTATAGGACTTGTAACCAACTTTGCAGAAGTCGGAAATTGGTAGTCTGCCGTCTTAGGAGTGCTTAGGCCGTCAAGACGCCGACTAGGCGACCGCCTAGTATTAATTATTTTTATATTTTTTTATTTGTTTATTGCTTATATCCTACCTTTAATATTTTTAAAATATTATATCATTTAATATATTATTAAACATATTATGATGTATAAATCTTAAATTGATAAACTTAAGCCTGAATATTTATGAAAATTACTGTTAGCCTTATTCAAATACTAAAATTTCAGCATATGATCATTTTAAGATTAAAAAAAACACGATAGAATATTATGATATAATCAATTAAATTTTCGACTTATGATCATTTTAAGATAAAAAGATGATAGAATCATAGAATACTACGATACCATCAAAACTGGATGAGCTCGTGCTGTTGCTTCTCTATCACTGTCAAGAAACGGGAACGTGATTTTGTTAAGTGAGGGATAACGTCAAATTTGTTCGGATCATGGTATTGTTGCCGCTGGTTCTGCTGATGGCTCCGTACAAATCTGGTCTATACGGGTAAGTTCTATGCTACCCAAGTGGGTCGTATACCACTTGAGTAATCCACCATACATTTGAAAAATGTATGGAGATTAAATAATTATAGTCATTTTGTCTTCATACACTTGAAAAGTGTATGGTGAATCACCCACTTGGATACTACCCAAGTGGATAGCATAGAATCAGCTCAGAATGCGAGCACACATAATAGTTCTCCGATAAATAAGTGATGAGATACACAATATTTCTTTAATAAGAGATATCTTACAATATTATTTTGAAATAAATCGATAATTATATATATTTTCCTATTAAGGTCCTTAAGATATATATTTTTTGTAATAGTTTAAGGACTAATTAAAATAATTTTAAAATATTAGGGATTAGTTGAAAAAAAATATATTTTAAGAATTAATTGAAATAAAATTATAAATCTAGGGATTAATTAAAAAAAATTAGTAATTTATGGACGAAAAAAACCATAATACTGAGGGGACCGTATTTTGCAAAAATAAAAAGAGATATCAGATATTAGGTCATATAAGTTAAATAGATGGAAAAAAAAAATGGAGGAGAAAAATAGAATAGGGCCATCGAGTTTCCGTTCAGTTTCCAGCTAATCTATCCAACTTTACAAAGAACAGAAGAAATCTTTGTATTGGTAATCGGTAAACGAATTGAAAGCAACGGAAGACTGGAGAGATGGAGGATTTTGAGAAAAAGGTTTCCATATCAGAACCAGAGGCGGCTAACATGGAGACTCAATTTGAAGACGAAGAGAGCGGCTCAAATGTTAACAGCACATCGAAAACAGTTATAGGGTTACTCCGCAGATTCCTCGCTGTTCAGCAACGCCGAGCTCTCGCTTATGCCCGCCTTAAGCGGTAATCTTATTATGTTTAATCGTGTGAAACTACTACTGCAAATTTATATACAATCGGATTTGCCGTGATTATAAGCTCGTGCCGCTAGTTTATAGGAAGATGTAAAACAAAATCTGAGTTTCTGGAGTGTGTATTATTCCAGGATTGATGGATGATTGTGCTGTGATGTGTTTGTGGAAACAATATGGATAGTCCTTTTGATAACCTTTTCTAAATTCCTGGATTTAAATATGTTCAGACTTTTCCAATTATAAGCGTGATTCAGAAATCCGAATCATCGAGTTTATTCTCTGGAACTACTGTAATTTGTCTTCATGCATACCCGCGCATAAAATGTAAGGGGGGCGGGGGGATAGGAAAAGAACTGGAGCGTTTTTCTTATACTCGTTGCCCAGGACAGATGTTACGAGATGGTTTCTTTTCTCGAATACATGATACCTATGAATAGACTTTCTATCAATTCATCCTTTGGGATGTGTTTGAACTTTGATTTTCGGCGGTTGTATGTGTTTATTTCAACTTGTCCTCACATTCTCTTCTTTGTATGGCAGGGGGTTTGAAGATTATATGGTTTCAGGAGGCGAATTAGCTTACCAGCAGCTTTGCAGTGAGATAACTGTTGAATTTAATGACTGTTCAAAGCAGGTTAGTTTTAGTAGATAATGACTATCTTGAAAGTCCAAATGTTTTTTGGGTTGATAAACGGAGAACAATCTTATGTCAGATAACAATGAAGAAGTTAATTAAAATGACAATCAAGACATCCATGACTCTCTCTGTTATCCCATTAATAGTATTCTGCAATAATTTATGATTGTGTTACTGCCAGCCAAACGCATGGTGCATCAGCTGGTTTACGGATATTTGGCGAGCATTTTTTCTTGGTGTTTCTTAGTAGCCACTAGCCTGCTGCTTTTTCATACGTAAAATGGCTTCATTGATGCAGGTGCTTGAAATGGAATCTCTGTTTGTAAGTCCTGATTGTTGCAGAGAGGATCTAGCTGACTTGCTCAAATTAGTTCAAGTACAAGAAAAGGAGAAGTTGCATCTAGTATGTATTGCAAATTGGCTTTTATCATTTTTGTCTTGCTTTCTTGGAATACATTTTGGTGATGCTTTTATCTAGTGTGGCCTTTTTTGAGTTTTCTGATTTGTCTCTGTATCCAATATGGGGGTCAATTTGGGTGATTATAGACTGTCAGGGTCAGGTATCTTACTATATAGCTTAGAAATTGAACACCGTGCATCTCTTTCTGTTCTGCAAATTCTTCTTATAAGTTTCATGAGATCATTCCATTTTTTGTTGCGATAGACCATGCACTCATCAAGAATTGGCTTTTTCAGTGACATAACGAGCCAAATATCAAGGTCTTGATAGAAAACACAACATTAGCTATTTTTTATTTGGATATCTGTATTTGTTTGCGCGCTATGATGGTGAAAATATGCAAGCATATATATTTCTTTTTATCTGGTTTATACTTAATTTGAGGCATATTTGGGTATTTTCGTATTATTTCATCTCCCTTTGTCAGTAACTGACCGTACAATATTCACTAATATGGATCCAATGTTGGTTTCAAGTTCAACTTCTAAGAAAGTCTTAATAAAGAATGGTATTACTATTAGTTAGCAGACACATCCTTAGGTGAGCGGGAATGTACCGCTAGTGACCTGTCCTTTGCAAAAATGAAGACCTTCCAAGTCGTTATAGCCTTCTGTTATTTTGTTGGCGACATGTGGATTGAATTCACATATGTACTTGCTCATTACGAAATCATAAGTGCTGAATGCTTGCAGATGCTAGGAGAAAGGGTTTCTCTTGTTCTTTCTTTAATATGGCTCAATACTAGAAAGGAAGACGAACAAGAAATTCAATTTTTTTTTTGGTATCTTCGTATTCTTTTCTTTTTCTTTTTGATAGAGTTTGAGCTTTGTACTTTCTGCTTTCTGTTCTACTGTTTTTCTCTGTTATTTATGTAATATCTTTTATAGAAAGCATGTCTAGGCTAAGGGCCTGTACGCCAGAGTATGTTCCTATCAACCGATTAAGTAAATAACTATATTTTTAAGAAACGCTAGCAAATAAACTAATTAGTAGTTTCTTATTCAGCTTTTTACTTATGGCTGACGGTAAATGATAAAGAAGAACGAGTAAAGTAACATACTGAACTTTGGATTATGTGGGGAAATCACCAATGCTAAATAGTTCACCTCTCTTTTTCACCTTAAAAATCTCTCTGGCTGGTGCAATTTCCTGGAGCTAACTTTATTCTCTGTCTGTGAAGCCCTTAGAAATCTCTTTGGACGTGTTTTCTTTCCCTCTAACATGATCAGGAAGACAGTACTAAGATTGATTACTTGGGTTAGGACTTTTAAAATTTGTATGCCTTTTATTGTCATATACTTGGGAATCAATTCTGGCTAGTTAATTAGGTGGTAATTCAGCAAAAAGTTCGGCGAATTTTATGCATCTTCAGTTCAAGGATTCAAGAATGTAGATTGTTCGCAAACCATGGTTCTACTAAATATTGATTCACCTACAATATGGGGATGACAGGTTGTGCTTAACATGCTAAAAGAAAACACCACTTCCCCATTAAATTTTGATAGAGAAAGGAGCTAAAAAACAATTTTTTGAATGATCACATCAATGTGGTTATAATTGAATTTCATTTCTTAATTTTGATATTCCATAAAAAAATATATTCTATTATGTCCTTGCTTCAGTTATCATTATCAAAATTCTGTTGTGTTTCAGTATGTAATAATGACGATAATCTGAAATTAATGCTTTGTGGTACTTGTTCTGTCTCAAACATTTGGTGTTACATTTTCTCCCAGACGGTTACAATTCAAGTGCTGAAGAAGGCTGGTCGCCCCTCAGAACGTCTGGTAAGCCATGAGAACTGTAAATTCAGGCATGCCACAGGCCACGAATGTGTCCACATCCAGCAGATAACTGAAGCATCTGGGACAGAAGAGGCTGAGGCTGATTCTGAGTACGATAATGCCCTCAAGCAAGCTATTAAAGGCATTCAGGATGCAGTCATTGCCATAAACGAGTACTTGGAAGAAGTCAGGTACGAGATTGCTGCACTTGAAACTGAATAACTTTCTTCCCCATGTTGATGTGGACAAGTCGAGAACTCCCAAGAGTCCATTAATTAATAGTTTCCAGAATATCTAGAAATTGCTTTTATTTTAATTTTCCCTTTTAATTTAGATTAGGATTTACTTTTCATTTTTAATTCAGAATCTTTCATTTTCCTTTTTAGTTTAGTATATATTTTCCTTTTAAATTTAGGATTTGTCTAGTCTTATAAATACTGGTCTAGACTTTTGATTTTTTTCATTAATTCTGTCAAATAATTAAATTAAGTTTGTCTTTTGGTATTACAATTCTCTAGAATTGTGTTCTAGTGAAAGATTGCTTGTCTTCCTAATTATGAAATGCTTTTCTAGGGGACTCTAATATATAATTGTATGTAGTGGAGTCGCAATTAGATGCTGTGTGTCATCTAAGGACCCCTTCATATGGATGCCAAATGATTATAATCCACAATGATCATAGTTTGGTTTAATCGTTTCCTTCTTGATTAGAATGTTACAAGCGTATCGACGTGTAGATGGAATGGATTATAAGATGAGTATCAAATTACACAACAGATCCTTTTATGGAATTTAAGGCAAGCTTAGTTTTTACAGGAACAGTTGTTCGAGATATATATGTATACACATACACACACGTATACATATAATGATTTATGTAGTCGTGGATTCTCTAGTCGGATCCAGTTCCACACAATATGATGCATTGATAACTATCTTTGTACCACTTGTCATAGTCTAGAATATCTTATATTTGTGATTTTCCTGTCTGGAAGTCCCAAAGAATCCCAGTGTTCATTGTTATCGACCTCTTGGAAAAACTTGTTCACATATTCCTCACTGACTTGTTCCAGGTTGGAAGGGTTCCACTGCAATACAAAACACCTCTTTATGTGCAACAACTTGAATCTCAGAACTTCATGTATGTGTGTCGTGTCTGTGTTGATTCAGTTCTATTAAAATGAAACCAGCTGCAGAATCGTGTATGCATGTGTGTGTGAAAGTGTATATACCTTTGGCCTTTTATCTTTATCCACCAGTACCGCCCTTATACCCTACAATTTACATACAAATGTAGTAAATAGATAGTAGAATCTGGTCAAGTTTTAACGTATAAGAATGAATTTCTAAACGTAGGCAGTACCTCAAAAAAATCAGAGTTGAAACTTCTTCGTATCAAGTGACGGAAAACATTATAGTCCCGCCTGAGACACTCTTCCAGCGTTAAGTTTCGCCCCTCTCTAATCTGCCGTATCGGTGTGATATGCATCTAATAATTGGAATATAAGATGAAACAACAAATTTCCGAATATATTCAGTGATGATGATGCTATTTACTGATTTTAGGCAAATCTTAAGACTTGTTGGAGAAGCAGCTTTCATGGATTTGATTGCGTTGATCATCCACTTCTCTCCACACCTCTCAACCTCACTTTCCTGTGTGCAAAAATAACTCATATAACAGATATCATGATTAATAAAGCCAAAAAAAAAAAACTTATTATTCTGTATAGTGATGTTTTTTTATTGCATTAGTATTTATTACGTATTGTGTGATGACATCCTTATAAAGAAAAGATACAAAATAATAATAACTAATAATGATAGTCCACACCATAATTAAAAAAAAATGATGAAACTTACTAGGGCAGATAGTATACCTTCCACGGTCTTCTTCGAAAAACATTTGTTAATAATATCCAATCTGCTTCAGGAAACATCTTAAATAGTTAAAATTCCTATATAATTAGGAAATTAATCCCATATTATAGGAATATAATTTTTCTCTCATTTTGCCAAAAAAGAGTTAAGATATATAACATGTACATATAGATTTTTTTCTGATGATGTTAATACCTTTTGTAAGCACTGTTTTGCTTTAAATTTGGTTTCTGAGAAAATATTTCAAGAGCACTAGGAATTGCTGATTCATCCATGTGTGCCACCTTCTCTAGCTCATTCTCCAAAGATTCAAGATCCTACAAAGATATCAACCTTAAAGATGATGATTGTGTGTGTGTACACACACATACACATATACTGTAGAAATTCAATTGTAAAAGTCGTTAGCACTAGTCGGGCGGCACATAAGGCCTAGTGCTTAATCGGGATCTTGACGGGACCGAGTGGAAATATGCATGATTAGGCGGGGAGAAATTGAAAAAAAAAATATAGACAGTCAATAGGAGTCTAGCACCTAGGAGGGGATTAGCCGGAAAAAAATCATTTTGGATGCAAATGTTTTAACTACATTTTGCCCAAGTATGGACATATTAGGACGTTGACATTGATTTCTTTATTTATTTTTTCAATGCCAGTCAACCTTTGTATATATGACCGTGGGAGTAGCTTTCATCGAAAAGTATTATATTTTAGTTTTTATGTACAATCGGGTCGGGTCGACTCAATTGTACATGTTCAATGATGCAGGAGATTCACTGTTCAGATGATTATAGTAAAAGTTGAAAACAATTTAGTACAAACATGCCAACAATTGTTAAATACTAGCTCTGAAACAACAAAATGCGTTGCCAAACCACATTCTAACATTTCAGCGCCGCTAAGTTTTGCGCCAGTTAGCCCTAAGTATTCGCCTGCAACATGAACAATATAACACATATTGGTCATTTTTTCATATAACTATGGGTAATTATTATTATTTAATAACAAAGATAATAGTTTATCAACCTAAAAAATTAAAATGTATAACGGTTTTGTAATTAGCAGACATGTCCCCCTACCTTTTCGTGTGCACATGTTAATATATCAATCGTTGATGTGTACTGATCTTATCTCTTAATTTAATAAGATAACTTACTTATTTTTAAGAGATTTTGCGACATCGGTTGATAATGAGTTTGAAAGACTATTTTTAATTCTAAAAATGGAACTACTTTTAACTCTCTGTCTCTGTATGAAAGAAGAGACACCCTTGGTTTTAAGTGAAGTAATACCTTTTGAAAGCACCAAGTAAACATTTTAGTAAGTGTAACAAATACTCTCTCCGAAAAGAAAAAGAATTATGTTTGATAATGCTAATTTTTTTACTTTTTGTCAATTAAGTAGACGAATGTATAATCTTTTAAGAACTGTGAATTCTTTGTTATATGACTCTCTTCAAATTTTATTTAACTTATTCAATCATATTTTTTTAGTTCAATCATATTAACTATTTGATATATATATATATATATATATTACCTTAACTGACAAAACGAGGCAATCACTCTAGAAAAATAACCCTTTTTTCAACAAAATAAATTTTAATGATGTGGCTTAATGAGGCGTGGAGAGTAATACGGAGTACCATTTAGTTAAATAATTAATATTTCTCGAGATTCGAATCAGAATTAGACGGTGCAGCCAGAGGCACAAATTCTTTTGCCTAACATTTAATACTTACTCCGTTTAATTTTAATTGATGTTTTAGAATTAAGTAAATGAATTAAGAATTAAATGGATTGCCAAATACATCTCTTATTAATTCTATTTCTCTCTCATTAATCCGTAAAATTACGTTCTAAAAAATTATCCATTCTTTCTCTCTTTGATACGGTAGTGGGGAAAAAAGGACGAGTGTAGAAACATACCAAAATGTGCAGGTAATCGGGAGAGGAAATAGGAAGCACCGACATCAGGATAATGTCCTATCGCCACTTCTGGCATTGCAAACACCTGTCAATTGTAAACAGAATAAAAAAAAAAAATCTGTTATTTGCTGTTAAAAAAATCTCCCCATAAAAAAAAATAGTTTAGTATAATAAAATTGGATTAGTATTTATTTAATGATAAAACATTTAATCTTGAGAAGGATACCCATTGGATATGACTAAAAATTTGATGGGTTTCCAGAAAAAAGAGTCATGTTATAAAAACAATTTATGTTCTCATATGATAGCACTGTTTCAAATTAAGAGAATGCCTCATTCTATTAGTTAAAGTAAAACAAGAAAATTCAAGAATGAGCTAATATAATTGAATAAGTCAGATAAAAAAAAATCGAAAACTCAAAATCGTCTTAGTGAAAATTTACAATCTTAAGGTACCTTTACTCAGTTGATCAAAAATAAAAAGTTGTATCATATGCCTCCAATCTATATTTTCTCACATGCAATAACAGAGTGCAATTATTATAATATTAATTATGAAATAAGAAAGGATAATATATATATATATATCTCTCGGAAATGCTCCCCTACCTACGGTGGATACAAGCAAATGTGCTCACTGCTAATGGGTAAAGATCTCATCTCCAAATTATGAATGAGGTAATTAATTTTTTTTTTTTTTTTTATGAAATATTGACACATCAGTTAATAGACACGTTAATTTGTGTCTCAAATTAAAAAAAGGGATTAGTTGAAATTTAATACAGCATTCTGGGTGACGATTCTAAAACGTCCATTCATAGATATTCCTGCACCTCCGCCCATGACGATACCATCGATCAGTATAATCTTTGACAATCAAAAATCATAATCTGTAAGAGAATAAATATAAATAAAAAAATATAAAATTGAAGAAAAGATGAACGAATTTCTATAAGTAGAATTATATTTCACCAATGGTTTCTTGTATGTAGCAGCCATAAAATCCAGCAAGAGCTTTTTCCTATAACTCACGGCCATGAAACTCCAATGTCCTATTGTATTCATTGGTAGAGAAATTAATTAATTAATCCGTCAAAAAAGAAAAACAGTCTGGTGATCCAATTATTCATCTAAAATGTAGATTGAGATTAAAAAAAAAAAATTGTTAATACTCTCAATCTACTTTCTAAATGGATGGTTGGACCACCTGATCGATTAATACTTAATTAGGTATAGAAGTAGCTGGGATGGATATGATACCTGCTAATACAACTTTAACAACCCTAACAACATCTGCACCAGCACAGAATGCTTTCCCTTGTCCCTGTAAGAGTTTGATTTGAAATTAAATGAAAAGAGACATTTATAAAGCGCCAGTATCCACATAAGCGCTCAGAGGCACTGCACAATGTATTTAGCAGGCATTGCATTCAGACTATTTAAATATTATATGAAT